>JANHZT010006690.1:22775-35269 GCA_032468215.1 Stegonotus admiraltiensis | reverse complement strand
AATTTTTGTATGTTTTCTTTTATTCTGGCTGTTCACCGCCCTGAGTCCTGCTGGAGAAGGGCGGTATAAAAATAAAAATAAAAAAAAATAAAAAAAAATAAAATAAAATAAAAAAAATAAATAAAATAAAATAAAATAAAATAATAAAATAATAAAATAATAAAATAATAAAATAATAAAATAATAAAATAAAATAAAATAAAATAAAAATAAATTTCAAAGACAGCATAGTTGCCATGCCGCATGATGCTTTACATACAATTTCTGGTGGAGCTTCGTGCTCCCGTTTAGCCAACCTGCGTATCTGGCATTCGCCCGCAATGCTCCCACCGCATTAGGCAACGGCTTGGAGGATTCCAAGGTTCTGTTGCTGTTTGCCTCGCTAGGAGTCTCGCGCTCAACTGGCTGCCATGCTCCCGAATCTAAGCGGCTGAGAGTGGCTTAAAGGGCTTGGAGCCCATTTTTTCAATTGGAGCGGCCATTTGAGGAGCCTTGCACTCCTAACTAAGTAAAAGCGCTTTTAAGGAGCCAGGGGGCTTGAGGCAGCAACCACAACTCAATGCCCAAAGCCTCATTTAAGGCAAGAAAGGGCAGAAAAAGCATGGCAGGCAAAATGGTGGCCGCAGTGGCAGTTGACAGCTGCCCTGAGCCATCTAGGGCTGGAGCCACAGCTGATGGAGCCATAGCTCACAATAAGGCTGCCAAGCACGCAAGATTTCCAAAGCATCCCAAAGGGATGAGAGGCGCAGAGATCAGGCCCTCCAAAGAATCTATGACAGGGGCCAATAAAGAAAAAAGTTCTGCCTCAGATAGATAAAATGAGCCCTGTGCCTCTGACAGACAGAGATGCCGAGAGCTGTCACCAGAGGGAGCTCCAGACCAACTCTCTATTAAAAGCTTCTCTCTGCCTATTTCCAGTGCAGAGCTATGGGGCTCTACATCAGACTGGCACAACTCAGCAAAAGGAATTCAAAGTACCAGTAAAGATCCCAAAGCAGCCCCTTCATCCACCTTCAATCCAACGGCTGCAGGCTTGTGTCCTGAGATAGGCAAGGACTTCTTATTGCCTGATAACAACCAGGACATTATCACAGAAGCCATTAAAAAGGGCATTTCTGCTGGATTACAACAGCCCAGACGGGCATATTCTGAGGTCTCTACCTTTTCTACCAATCGCATTGAACCTCGTCAGGAGGAATTTCCTCCATTTCAAGATCCTGGTTCCCCTGCTCCTTCCCATAAGAGTTAACCATTGTTTTCAGAAGAAGTAGAGCAAAGGGAGTTAGACCTGTCAGAAGATGAAGGTCTAAGGCCTGAACAGCTTGCATTTACCGGGCTATTTCCTCATAACATTTTCAAATCCCTTCTTTTTAAGGCTACAAATGTGGCCCGCCTAGGGTCACACACTGAAGGGCCAGAAGCCCCAGATCCCCAGGAACCAGCTAATCCACTCTTTTCAGAGTCTGGCAAGACAACAGACACCATCCCTTTGCCTCGCCTATTTGTAGATGTAGTTCAACGGCAGTGGGTGTCCCTGGGGACGGCCCCAGTTCCTTCTTTGACCGACAAATGGTTTTTTAATGGCAGTCCAGAGTTGGCTAAGGTGCTCCAGACCCCACCGGTGGACACACCTGTGGCCGCTCTGATGTCGTCCCCCAATATACCTGGAGAGCTGGAGGAGGGTCTGAGGCCAGAGGACAGGCGATCGGATCAGACACTACAGAGAGCTCACCAAGGGACCGTCTGGACAATCTGCTTGGCCACTACTGCATCCTTCTTTAAACAGGGCCACACTTCTCTGGCTCCAACAACTTAAGGAAAAGATAGGCAGACATAAGGATGCAACAAGATCTCAACAAAATCATGGCAGCGGTACAGTTTTCAGCTGACAAGACTCTGAACTCGGCCTGTTTGTCTCCAAGGCCATGGCGTCCTCTGTGGCTGCTCGCTGCCTCCCCTGACTGAGGCAATGGTAGGCAGATGCCCGCCACAAATGGTGCCTGGCCTCTGCCCCTTTTACAGGGAACAAATTATTTGTTGTGGTTCCACCCTGGAGGATCCCCCAGAACGTGATATCACTCAGTGATATCACCCACAGCGGCTCCAACTGACCGCCTGGCGCTTGACTGGAGCACTCTGAGGGGGGAAAATTTTTCCTCCAGGGTCATCAAGACTATCCAGGCTTCTCGGAGGCCTTCCACTGAGCGCATCTACTCTGCCACTTGGAGGGCCTTTTGTAACTGGTGTATCAAGTCAGGTATTTCTCCACTTGAAGTATCGATAGCCCAAATCCTGGACTTCCTCCAGGATGGACTAGATAATGGGCTATCGCCCAACACCATCCGGAGGCAGGTGGCGGCCCTGTCCTCAGTATTGACTTGTGGATCACTTGAGTCATTCGCTCAGCATCCCACAGTCCAAAGATTTATTAGAGCGCGACTAATCTATGTCCCCCAGGAGTACACAGGTACCCTACCTGGGATCTGTCCAAGGTATTGAAATCCCTCACTGGGGTCCCATATGAACCCTTGCGATCTGCCAGCCTCCTCTCCTGTAAGGTGGCATTCTTGGTGGCTATTACATCAGATCTCCAAGCTAGCTGCTCTATCAGTAAGGAGAGATCTGTGCATCTTTCACACAGATCATGTTATTTTGCAGTTGGATCCCTCCTTTATACCCAAGGTGAACACTTGGTTCCACAGGTCACAGGAACTGATTTTACCCAGCTTATGCCCTTGGAAAAAGGGTGGCACACCTTGGACGTGAGGAGGGCTCTTCACTTCTATGTTAAACGGACTGCCAACCTGAGGAAAACAGAGGCGCTATTTATTTTTTTCCAACCAGTGTCCTTAGGTAACAGGGTCACACCTTCCACTATTGGTCAGTGGCTTAGGCTAACAATAGCCAAGGCATACGAGCTGCAGTCTCTGCCTAGACCCACATGAGTGATGGGGCACTTAACCCAAAGCGTGGCTATGTCAGCAGTGTGAGCCACGCAGGCTTCACTGAAGGAAGTCTGCAGAGCGGCCATTTGGTCTTTGCCTTCTCCATTTATTAAGCATTGTAAATTGGACATATTTGCCTCGGTGAAGGCGGCATTCAGATGCCAGGTCCTTCAACGGGTCCATACGGAAGGGGAGGCCTCTGACCATGTGGCCTGCCCGTAACACAAGGGACAGACTGCTTTGGTATGTCCTTTTCCTGGATGCTATCTCCACCACTATGGAGAAGGGGCATTGGTCTTACCTGATATGCTCCTTCTTTTTGGGTGGAGGTAGTATCCAGCCCCACCCTTTCAACTGTCATCGATCACTAGGACAATCTGCGATAACGACACATTGAGTCTGTCACTTCGTCTTTGTCAAAAGCTGGGAAGCCCTTGCAACAAAGGCATGACATTACAACTTTGACAGACTCAGTCCAATCAACTGAACAGATGAGGACAACCCATTCCTGGATGCTATCTCCACCCAACAAGAAGGAGCGAATCAGGTAAGACCAACGCCCCTTCTAAATGTAGACATATTTTCATATGTTTGTACATACAAAAATATACTATATTCTTTGTGTGCCAGGAAACAGAGGATTCGGGAACAAATGTTTGTATTATTATGATTACAATATTAATATTATATTCAATAGAATAAATGCAAGAATAAATAGAATCAATGTGAGAATAAATAACTTCATTCATTATTTTAGATGACTCATCCAGATGTTCTGATACAAGTGCTCGATATTTTAAAAAATACTGGTAAGTTTGTGCCATCATTATTTCTTTCTTAATTTCTTCATAATCTATTGTGGAGAAAATAAGGGGATTTTACGGAGATATACATATATGTATTAACCAGATGACTTTCAATCAGCATGGAGGTACTATGAAAATGATTTTTATTTGATACGCTCTATTTTCTCCTTCAGGATCTTACTCTGATGTGGAATCAGATTTCCATGCCAAAGTTCCTGTTGTTTTTTGTAAAGATGTTAAAAGGTTTGTGTATTTTTTGTATATGTTCATCTTCAGAAGATAATGGCTAAGATATTACCTTAAGTTTGAATGTTGTAGGACATTTTGCATTGCAAAGGACTTAATTTAAAATTATTTTCTCAATTTGTTAAGGAGGATATTTATAACTGTTTCAGAATCAATAATGACAGTTCAGACAAAATTTTAAGCATGTGACAAACTGACTTTAAAATATGAGATCTGCATACATTCATAATCTTTCCATTAAAGTTGCTTTAAAAATAGATTTCAATATCTTTTGGGGGAAACTATATTGTGAAAAGAACATAATGCAAATTGCATACGTAAAACAAAAATATTGGATGTTTTTGGTGTTTTGTTTTTTGTTTTTTTTTCAAATTTCATTCACACGAAGTGGTAGAGCTTACACTTTCTCTCAAAATTTGTTTCAATGTCAGTGGTTTAATTTGTAAAGTAAGTGCTGGAAATGATGTGGCCTGCCTTACAACTGACCTGCTTGCTGCACTCGGCAAACTAGAGCCAGTCCTTGTTCCTTTGGTGTTGGCTTTTCGCTACTGGGCTAGAGTAAGTTTTAAAAATATTTATATTTGTTCTGAAACTATTACTTAGGCATTACTTTTATTAGGGCTAACCCAATGTGCACAAAAGGTGGGGGTTGTATCAGAAATAATATAACTAAATCATGAAATCTGTATGGCTAAAAAATTAAGATAAATGTATAACCTGAAATCTCAAATAATTAGATATCAAAATACATATAACAAAGTTATAGCAATTAAATATAGTGGCTGTTTCACCTCTAATTGAAAATGTAACCAACAGTTGAATTTGTCTTCAACTTCTGTCAAAACACACGTTTCTTCAGAAATATTCTACCAGTATTTTTAACTAAACAGATAAAATTGATAATCTTTAGTGAACTTCAGTACTTTTAATTATATTTTTATCTATTTATTACATTTAAGGCTACTTAACTCCAAATGAACTCTAGATGGTTTACATGATTAAAAAAATAAGCGGACTTAAATAATATATATATGTCCACATGTAATTTCCAAGGATTACACAAAATACACCTGACAGTCTCAGTAGCCAACCTTCTCCAGAACCTTGGAGAAGACACAGTTTTTAAGAACTGGGAAGATAACCACTAATTCAAATAACCAAGGCTTATGTAATGAAGGCTTTTACTGAGGCATGGCCATCCTCCTGCCTTTGCATTTTGGACCAGTTGTAGCTTTCAAATGATCTCCAAGGACAGCTTCAGTAGAGTGTATTGCAGTAATCCATCTGAAAGTGATGTGGGCATAAGAATCCCCATCTGAAAGGCCTTGTAATCCAGAATTGGTGCCGATGTTCTAAGACCCTCATGGCCACAACTGCCACCTGCTCTTTGATTGCAGCCCCCAGATTGCACACAAGTTTTGAATTCGGGAATATAGCTTCTGAGCTTAAATGGACTCCAGAAGATTGTAGAGGACAGGAAGGCCTGGAGGAACGTTGTCCATGGGGTCGCGATAGGTTGGACACAACTTCACAACTAACAACAACAAAGTATAGCCTCATCCGTAACTATAGATAGAAGGTCACTAGAATCAACCTTCCTGGGTAACGCAGAGAGGAAATATATAGGTAATCCTTGAGTTACAAATGTAATGGAGCCTGCCAATTACATTCGTAACCCAAGGATTCTTAGGAGTGAATCATATAACTTGGAAGTGATAATTCCCTGCTCCTTGCAAGCCTCTCTTGCTGAGGCTTGTAGGAGCGAGAGATTGCATCCCTATAGGCTCCGGTCATCTTTGCAAAAAGGGTTTGCAAAGCTGGAAAGTTTGGGGAATTCTGCTCTGTATTGCTATATTGGTCTTTAGCCTACATTTGCTATATATAGTGTAAAAGTGAAAAATGCTTGAAAAATTCAAATGCAAAATTTAAAAAAATATAATATAAGCACATAATTTTCTCTTTTTATATAGCTGTGTCATATTGACTGCCAGGCAGAAGGTGGAATCCCTTCATATTCCTTTGCCTTAATGGTAATATTTTTCCTTCAACAAAGAGAACCACGTATCCTACCATCATATTTAGGCAACTGGGTAAGCTTTTAACTAAAGCATATGATTTATTCAATGGTACTGAGGAATTACTTAAGAATTGTTGGGAAAGTTCCTAAAGAAGCTTTTGGGTTCATAATCAGAACTAGATATAGCTATCATTTATAGTATAATATAACTGTTTATAATATAAGTGTTCATCTTATAAAATGTATAAGATTACATATAAAAAGCACTTTGTTTTTCAGATTGAAGGCTTTGATTCTAAGAAGGCTGATGATTACCAGCTGAAGGGAATAAAAGATAAGTTTGTAGTGTGGGAATACAAACTATCAAATAATGGAGGAAAAAATATGAATACTGTAGAAGGCAAATCTAAAGGAGAACAGCAGAGAAATGGTAACAAGAGTACAGCAGCCTTGGAGCCAGATGTTCAGAATAATCCAAAGGAGAAAAAAGGCCATGTAAGTGATTCCTTTTAATTGGAAAGTACTCTTTTTATTAGTACTCTTTTCGTTTAATGACCTGAGAGTAAAACATTTTAAGCTATGAGAATAAAACAGGCCAATTTTTTTATTTATTTTTCATGCTTCTTTCAGTCTTCATTATCATTGGAAATACCACACCAGATATCTCTGGGACAACTCTGGTTAGAATTGTTGAAGTTTTATACACTGGAATTTGCTTTGGAAGAACATGTTATCAGTATACGGGTACAAGAACTTTTAACCAGAGAAAACAAAAACTGGCCCAAAAGGCGAATAGCCATTGAAGGTACAGCATTTTGTAAACGTTCTTATAAATGATTTACCAGTTGCCTTACATACCTGATTTAGCATATATAACATATATAACATATATGCATATATAATATTTATATCCTATAAAAACTAGTTTTTAAATGTATCTACAGTATTTTCATTCTTGACACAGCTGGCCTCATAAGTAAAAGTTTAATTTAAAGGCTTACAATGAATTGCATTTAATTGTCTCTCTAACTAAACAGAACTTATTTGTAGAGAATTAATGATGTTAGGTTGCTATAAGTAATTAATTGTTGGCAAGAACTACTCCATTCCCTTTTCCTCACACTATGATGTTCCTGTAGATAGAAATAACACAGAAAAGAAAATCGTTGAGTACCTATGCTAAGGAGAATGGCAGCCTTACTTTATTGTTTTGCTCTTTGTTTTTCATATATTAACATTGTAACAAAGGAGATTCAAGAAGAAAACTTATTTGCATATGATCTATAGATAAAATGTTTTGTATTATGTTATCGCTTAATTTTAAAAAAATGTGGGCATTTATAGTTTATTAGTTAAACTGATAAAAGTAGATATGAAAACAATTCTGAAAAAAACAAGAGTATTTGCTTTATTTTTAAATATTTTTTAAAAATTATTTCTTTAGTTGTTTCTATTCTTTTTAGATCACAGTCGACATCTATAAATGTTTATTTTAAAATTATTTTCTTTTTGTAAAAAAAAAATCTGATTAGTTGAAGGCAATTTTGTAATAGGTTAAATGTTTTCAGGAATCAAACAATTAAAATGTAACAGGTCTATTTAAAATGCAGTATATTGACCTCATCTTTGAAACTCCTAATTGAAAAGCAGTATCTAATTATTTTGTTTCCTTTTTCTTAGATCCCTTTGCACTAAAAAGAAATGTTGCACGGAGTCTGAACAGCCAGATGGTGTTTGAATACATCCTGGAGAGGTTCAGGACAGCGTATAAATACTTTGCATGTCCCCAGAGTAAAGATGAGACTAAGCCCAAAACAGATATCAAGAAAAAGGAAAAGGGGAAAATAGGTAGCAAAAGAACTGGAGAACCTGTAATCAACTGTTGCCTTCCACAGCAGGCCAATGTTACAGGAAAACATAAACCAGGTCATGGATGTAATTTACAGGAGTGTAAATTTAATGAATGTAATGAAATGGAATCTATGACTAGATGTACTGAGAAACTTAAAAACTTTTTAGTAAACTCAGAAATTATAAAGACAGACTCTGGAGATAAAGAAGAAACTATATCGTTTATTACTAATGAATGCTGTGAATTAGAACACAAATCACTTAAAAGAAAGGATGATCAAGAGTTTTCAGCTGAAGAAGAACTAAGCCACTGTTGTGTTTTTAATGAACATAAATCCCTTGATACAGATTCTTTTAGTGGGTTATCTGACACTGAAAGACTGGATTCAGTAATGGAATATCCAACAGATAGCATGTGCTCAGGCACTAGCATATCAGCTACCTCTCACAATTGCAAAGCAGTAGAGGAAACTCAAGACATTAGAGATGAAGTCACCACAGAAGACATGCATTATGTGTTCGATAAATTTATTTTGACTTCTGGAAAGGTAAAATAAAAATCAAAAGTCCTTTTATATTTTATTAAATTACTTCATTTATTTAATTTTAATTTTCTTACTGAACTATGCAACAATGTATTTCCACTATCAAACATACATAAGTTGACACATACACATACCATTTAGAGAAATAACCCAGTGTGTAAAATACTATTTTGTTTTTTTCATAGCCTCCAACTATAGTATGCAGTATCTGCAAAAGGGATGGCCATTCCAAAAATGATTGCCCAGAAGATTTTAAGAAAATTGATTTAAACCCACTACCACCAATGACAAATAGATTTAGAGAAATACTTGATCTTGTATGTAAAAGGTGCTTTGGTAAGTAACATTTTTGTCTTTTTGAATAGGTTCAAATTTTTGTAAATGCTCACATTACAATGAGATTTCAACTTAACTCGGTGGAAATATATTGATGTACTGCCATCAATAACATAGGCTCTTGTGTTTCAATTCACGTTCAGGTAAACATGACAGTTTGGACTTTGCTATGTATCTGACAATAAGGTTTATAAAAATGTCAAGGATATGTTTGAAATCACCAGATTTTGTAATTCCAAAATGGATTTTTTTTGAGAGAAAGAAAAAAGATTTAAGAAAACAATGAGAAAAACGAGAGGTTGCAAATGGTTGTTGTATGAAACCCTTGTAAAATACTGTAAATAGTACAGAATTGTTGTACAAGTTCATAGAAGAATTAATTGAAAGATAACTTATGCTTGGCTTTAGATACTGCCAAATACCTCAATTGTTTTTTATTTGTCTAGATGAATTGTCACCTCCTTTCTCAGAACAACAAAATCGAGAGCAGATTCTGGCAAGTTTGGAAAGATTCATTCGGAAAGAATATAATGGTATATAATAAGAAATCTTTATGTCAACAAAAGTATATGTTATAATAATTTAAGCAGGGCTTTGAAAATTTGAAATATTTCATACAATATTTCCATCTTAGCAGAGATATTATCACAAATATTAAATAAATAAAATTGTATTTAGATTTAGTCATATTAATAATGAGTACTAAAATTTCTACTGATTTCAGTGGACTTCTGAAAGATTTAGTGAAGCCTGGGTCTAATAAATTAATACTAAACTAATTATATCCAATTCTGTTCACCTTCCAGTGAAATGGGCTTGCTCTTAAGGACCAGAAAATGTTTCAGTGTAGATTTAAAGTGAATTATGGAGGGCTTAAGTGGAAGAAAGGAAATGATATTTCTGAAAGGCATGTGAAGAAAATATATATGCACTATGTTGGATGCAATCCAACATTATCTTAGAATTATATGTTGCCTTGAAAACACAGTATCAAAATTACATAATTTTAAAGCATTAAGCTGTCTGTATCTACCTGTATAATAGCACCTTAATGCCCTATACTTTAACATTTCTCTTTAACATTAGTGAAGTAATATTTTAGATAAGAGGTGTCAAGAACATGGTCAGGTCATTCCACATCCTTTGAAAATCTTCTAAAGGTTCTTTGCTTTCAAACAAAAGTTGATAACAGCAGTAATTAATTAGATTTTAAAAATTGATATAACATTCTGATTAGCAGTACAGCGGTTGAAGCCTCAGTTCGAGACCCGAATACCTCACAACAGGGTGAGCTCCCATTATTTGCCCCAGCTAGTGCCCACCTAGCAGTTAGAAAGCATGCAAATATGAGTAGATAAATGGCTACCACTTTGATGGGAAGGTGACAGCGTTCTGTGCACCTCAGTATATGGTCATGCTGGCCACATGACTATGGAAATATCTTTGGACAATGTTCCCCCCCCCCCCAGCTAAGAAACAGATGAGCACTACCCCCTAGAGTTGGACATAACTGGATAGGGGAAACCTTTGCCTTTAGGTTGCTGCATGTGTGCATTAGTATAACTTGAAAAATATCTAGGTAAAATGGTTAGGACCCAAATGTGTGTGTGTGTTTCTCAATTGTGTGTGTAATTTGCATTTTAAATGCATTTATTTGATCCCTAAATTTTGTAGACCAGGGGTGTCAAGCCCGCTGGTCGGATGCATTATGCACTGGCCACGCCCACCCCGTTTAACAAAGGGGAAAAAGTGTTGATACGTCACATGACGACAGCGTGACGTCACGAGTTTGACATCTGTGTTGTATATTTAAGATTATTCTGTGATAGTTCACAGTACTATTTTATATGCATGATTAATTAAGGAAACATGTTTCAGTTCATAATCAAATATTCATAGATGTTAGATCAGGGATCCCCAACCCATGGTCCGTGGCCTGGATGCTGGTCCGCACCTTTGGGAACTTGGCCATGCAAGCAGTGGGCAAGCAGCACATGCACGCACAAAACCATCCCCTACCTACTACTGCCGCCATCAGTCCACAGAACCAGGAAGTTTGGGGACTGCTGTGTTGGGGCATGCATTGATCATAGGAAAAAGTGACTGCTTATAAACAACTATTGAATTGGAATTGGAAAATTTATAAGAGTATGAATTCTTTTGACTATGAAAATGTTTTCTCCATTGTGGGGATCTCTCTCTCTCTTTATTTTGCTCAGACAAGGCCAGGCTGTGCCTATTTGGCTCTTCAAAGAATGGATTTGGATTCCGTGATAGTGACCTGGATATCTGCATGACTCTGGAAGGCTATGAAAATGCAGAGGTAGTTCTTTTGAAATAGGCTTGCATACTTTTGTTCTTGGAAGTATTTGTAGCATGTTGTAAATAATAATACAGTGTTTTTATTCATTTTCTCCAGAAATTAAATTGTAAGGAAATTATTGAAAGCTTGGCAAAAGTTCTTAAGAAACATCCAGGTAAGATTAGGATATTGCATATTGAATAATATTTTATACATTTTGTTTAGTTTTACTTAGTATTTAACATTCTCAGTTTTAAGAAGTATTACTTATCTTTGCAGGTTTAAAAAATATTCTGCCTATAACAACAGCCAAAGTGCCTATAGTAAAATTTGAACACAGACAAAGTGGCTTAGAAGGTGATATCAGCTTATATAACACACTGGCAAGTATCTTTCAGTTTCCACTGATACTTAGCATATCAGTATTGTTATTTATGCATAAATAACTGGGAACTGGACAACTTATCAAATTCTTTTTTATGATTCCAGAGCTCCACATTCTCACATGTTTGATCAAAATTTGGGCCCTTCCTTATACTTGGAGGAGATTGAAAAGCAAAATTGGTGCTTTAAGTTTTACAGATGTTTCTGGCAGCCTTTTTACTCCCTAATATTCATGAATAATCATGAAATCATAAGTCAAACTATGCAGGTCAATGAGTCAACTCAGTACAAAAATCTAAAGCATCTCTGCTAGATATGTATCTGGCTTCTGCTTAAACATATCTAACAAAGGGGAGTTGAGATCCATTCTGTAATTTATTGTGCTGTTGAATTTCTCTTTCTCTTAGGAATTTTTTTTCTGCAATTGAATTGGAATCTGCCTTCTTGTAATTTAAATCGTTTATTCTATATCCTTCCCTCTCTAATGAGGGAAAACTAGTTTCATTGTGACATCTTTCTAGCTATCATATATCACTCTCAGCTCTCAGGATACATTCCTAAGACTTCCTCTCTTTTTTAAAATGGTGTTTGTTATGCCATTCAAACATGGCATGATCCCTAAGCTGGCAAAGTTGCCCCCTCTTCCATGCAACATGATGTGTATTCCCAGGCCAAGTCTAAAAATTGTAATCAGTATCTACAAAAAATAAGCAATACTTGAATTATTGAATTATAAATTTAATTAAAATAGCAGTTTACCCAGTTGCAGAGTCCTAGTTGCAGTTCTGTGCTCATTTATTGAGAAGTTAGTTATATTTTACTCATAAGGTGCTATTTCTGTGTAAGCATATAAATGATTTCATTGTATATTTTATTACATAATATTCATTTATTGCACTTTTAATTTGTTTGGGATTCCTGTGATAAATTTAAAATCTTACAACAATCAGAGGCCATAGAATCTCATTCTGTGATGATCTGTTATTTATTTATTTATTTATTAATCAAGCTTCTATACCGCCCTCTCTCCCAAAGGACTCAGGGCGGTGAACAGCCAACTAA
>JANHZT010006690.1:3842-17610 GCA_032468215.1 Stegonotus admiraltiensis | reverse complement strand
GCTATTGCTTAACGCATTGTAAGCCACCCTGAGTCTCCGGAGAAGGGCGGCATATAAATCAAAGCAAAAAAAAAAGTGCATGCTGTCTTGGAAATGTAAGCCTATAAAAGTTTGATACAGTTATATGTAGATACACACACATAGACACACACATGGGGTAAAAAACCAATAATATGAACACATTCATTGTTTGCTGAAGTTTTGAATATCTGGTTGAAACACCTTTCTCCTTAATAAATTACTTCATTAATAAGACATGAAAGTGTTATTACCTGTGCTCTTTCAGGAAAATGAATATAGAATGCTTTAGTTAAATATGTTTCCAACTTTTTCAGGAATATTTTTTCAATTCCAAAGTATTAACTGATGGAGAACTGGCCCCAAATGACAGGTGTTGTCGTGTCTGTGGCAAAATCGGTCATTATATGAAGGACTGCCCTAAAAGAAGAAGGTTAGTAAAAACTTATGCCTCTCTCGTTTATAAAATGAGCCTGAAACAACAGAATAATAGAGTTGTAAGGGACTTGGTGGTGTTCTAGTCCAACCCCCTGCTCAGGCAGGAAACCCTATACCATTTCAGACAAATGGTTGCCCAATCTCTTCTTAAAAACTTCCAGTGTTGGAGCATCCACAACTTCTAGAGACAAGTCATTCCACTGATTAATTGTTCTGACTGTCAGGAAATTTCTCCTTAGCTCTAGGTTGCTTCTCTCCTTGATTAGTTTCCATCCATTGCTTCTTGTCCTGCCTTCAAGTGCTTTGGAAAATAGGTTGACTCCCTCTTCTTTATGTCAACCCCTGAGATATTGGAACACTGCTATCATGTCACCCTTAGTCCTTCTTTTGATTAAATTCCAGCAACTGTTTTAGCCTCCAGTCCCCTAATCAACTTTGTTGCTCTTCTCTGTTTTCTTTTGAGTCTCTGTGGTTTTTACATCATGGTGACCAAAACTGGATGCAGTATTCCAAGTGTGATCTTCAAAATCTTCTTTCCCTCTTTTTCTTTGCATCTACATTCTCTTGCTGTCTTTTTTTTTTTACGTTTTACATTTTTTAGGGATACTATAAGGCATACCTTTTATGTTTTTTCTTCTTAAGGGTAAAGAAAAAAGAGAATGAAAGAGATGATGAAAAGGAAGTAAAGGAGGAAGAAAAAGATACCAGAGAAAAGAGATGTTTTATGTGTGGCGACATGGGACATGTTAGAAGAGATTGTCCTGAATTCAAACAAACAAGACAAAGAAGCAATGGTGTAGCAGGTAAAATACATTTTCCAATTTTCTGTCTGTTTCCTGTATTTCCAGTTCTGTTTTTGAGGCTTTTGTCCTGATTGATTCCAAAATGTGATTTTTGCTAAGATAGTTGTTCATCAAGGCCTGTGCATAATTTTACTTGGCTTTAAGGAATTTTAGGGGAGTTTGCTATCCATAGAAATGATTGGTAAGATGAGTTCAACATTACCAAGTGTGATGCCGAATTGCCCTGTAATGACTGCAAAAGCAGTTGTGCATCTATAGTAACTAACTTCTTTGGAATAGATAATTATTTTTTAACTAATCTGTAGTTATTTAAATGTAAGAGTTCCAGGAAGGGTAATACTAAAGCAATGTATTTTATTCATCTTATTTATAATACAGTCAATAATTTTAATGCAATTAGTTAATAAGGTAAAGGTTCCCCTTGCACATATGTGTTAGTCGTTCCCGATTCTAGGGGGCGGTGCTCATCTCCATTTCAAAGCCGAAGAGCAGCGCTGTCTGAAGACATCTCTGTGATTATGTGGCCGGCGTGACTAAACGCCAAAGGCGCACGGAACACTGTTACCTTCCCACAAAAGGTGGTCCCTATTTTTCTACTTGCATTTTTTACATGCTTTTGAACTGATAGGTTGGCAGAAGCTGGGACAAGTAACGGGAGCTCACCCCATTAAGTGGCACTAGGGATTCAAACTGCTGAACTGCCAACCTTTTGATCGACAAGCTCATCGTCTTAGCCACTGAGCCACCGCATCCCATTAGTTAATACAAAGTTAATTATTGCAATTGTATTTGGATTAAGTAGAAAAATGATTTCTCCACCTTGTTTTAAATTATTTTTTTCCACCTTATATTTGATACAAATTATTGTAGAGAGATTTTTTTCCCCTAAACATCTTTTACAAACTAAACGCATGATTATCAGTCATCGCTGTTGAAATGTAGGTCTGTATGTTGCTTCTGTATTTAGCCTGTTTCTCATGCTGCATTTTTTCATGACCTGCAATAATAATTCCTAGCCCTACTCTGATTTTAATCTTCACAATGTCTTGAAGTGTTTGTCATTCTTCAAAGCCCTTCATAATGCTGATTTAGCAGCTCTTCTTCCCTATATTTTTTCAAAAATAATTTCAAAAGGGGAAATTTTGTTAACTTAAGCAAACATGAATTTACTAAAATCTTGCTGTAAACAAATTAATAAATGAAGGTTTATAAGTGGTAATTTAAGAATTAAGGGTCCAAACAAGTAGTAATTATGAATATTGCGAGTTTTGCAGTAGTAATTTCCCCTAAAGGTAGGAAAAACTTATTTGTGGTGATTTATCCCTAGCATAAAGCATTGCTGCTAAAGAGACATGAATAAAATTCTGGTTGTAAATGTGCTTTTCTTTGCACTTACATTATTTATTTGAAGTTTGGTCACTTAATTTAAATTACACTATACATTCTTTATGTTTTCTCATTTAGCTTCTCAATTAGTCAGAACGTTGGTAAATTCACAGCAAGTCACTGGATCAATTCAACAGCAGGTGGAAAGACCCTTGCGCACCAGACCACCATCAGAATGTGTAAGTTGTATTTTCAGTGCTTTTATGAATGTGTTTTGTATACATAGCAAGCATTGATAGTAAAAAAAAAACTATAGCAACTGTAGTTATGAGTACTTATGATGATTCTTACAATGAAATACCTGGTGGACAGGTCAGTAGTTTGTTTTCCAATTTATAGCTCTCTTATTTAAGGTATTATACACACACATGCAAACACATATTCAAAAATCACAGATTTAGACTTTTTTGGGTAGTTGAAAGAATTGAATTAATGAATATGCTACTGCAGTATGAAAATTAAAAGTCATGTTTACAGTTACATGTTTTACTTTAGTGGTAACTGGCTGTTTATTTAAAAGAGAACTTAATCAGAAGAGTACGTAAGATAAATCTTCTACTAGTAGAAACCTTAAGTACAAAACTCGAACCAATGAAACAATTTACAGATAGTCCTTGACTTACAACCAGTTGATTAGCGACTATTTTGAAGTTATGATGGCCTAAGAAGAGGCATAAAGCACTTCTGATCATCACAAATTGTCACATGTGCACTCCCTGCTACCATCATGACATTGCAATCTGGTAGTTGGCAATCTGTTCACACTTATGACTGATTACCAACCACCTGACACTCCTGTGATCTACATCCGCAATCTTCCCTGCTGGTTTTCTCAGAAACACAATGCCTTGCACTTGGATTTTAACAAGAAAGATTTTCAGTGCCAGGGCATAGACATACTTGAGTACCACTTGTGGTAGGCCTCCCAGGGCTTCCCTCACCTGTTTGAGGCAGCCCATGCTCCTTATATTACTGCTGCCTCTCCTTTCTGGCACTTGCCAAAACTGAAGCACACTAAAGCTCCATGCACAGGACTGCTTAGGAGCTGTGGAAATTTGTTGAAATAAGTTTGTTATCCCTCCAGAATAACGTGTGCCTGTAGCCTGGATAGCAGGAAAGGCATGGCAGAACAGGAGGGAGATGGAGGCGAAAAATTTGATAAAACACACTTCTCCCTTTTCCTTCCCTGTCTTTTTCTCTTTACCTTGCAGCCAATCTCCTTCCCCTTCCCCTCCTCCCACACACCATCAGGCAGATTTCTACAGACAAAGCAGATCCTTGGAACATTTCTTTTCTTGGAAACTCTCCTTTACAAACTTACTTCAGTGAATGCCTGTCTCTCCTAAGGAATTGCATGCTTAGATTTCAGCAGGTGCCAGAATGAAGAGGCAGTAGTAATATAAGGAGTTCAGGCTACCTCAGGTAGTGAGGAGAGTCTTGGGTGGCCTGGTGAAGGCAACCTACAAATGTATCTCTGCTGTAGCTTTGAAAACCCTGCTTGCCTGAAGGATTTTCAGAGCCAGACAGAGTCTCACAGGGTTTTCCCCACCCTTGAGGCTCCGTGAGTTCCTTAGCTGGGGCTTTGTCCATTAAAACACCACAAGATTGCTTAATGACCAATAACCTGGAGCGCCAGCATTGTCGTTATTGAATGAAGCAGTCATATGGCATCTTGCTTAATGATCTGTTTGGTCAATCCAAATTCTGATCCCAATTGTAAGTCAAGGACTATTTTTTGTTCATTTTCTTGAGCTGAAACAGTAAAAATGGGGTTGTAAAAGTTCCTTTTGGTAACTTTTTAACTGTCAGGAGCCAGTGAATCAGTGAATTACCACTTAACTGGTAAACTAATCCAAATCCAATTCTTTTTTCCCCCCTTCTCCAGTCTGATTCGCATCAGCCATCTTACTCTCCACAGCCTCAGCAATTTACCCAGAATTCCTCTCCACCAGCCTCTATTAACCAGACTCAGCCTCAATCAATATCCCAGTCTAAGCATACTCTGCCGCCCCAACAAGGGGCACAGTCACCTCACCAGGTCCAGCTGCCTTTGTTTAACTTTGCCCAATCTCCCCCAGGTCAGTATTCCACCTTGCCTAATTTGGGGGTATTTCAAATGCCCCACCATCACCAAATTCCATTTCCTAACACATCCTGGCCTGTTATTCACTCTGCACCGGGTAATCCTCCTCACGCAACAAACATTCCATTTTCGGTGAGAGCTGGCAGCAGCAACCCACCCAATAATCAGAGCACCATAAGCTTGAATGATCCTAGTATCATCTTTGCACAGCCTGCTGCCAGGCCTGTGGGAATCCCCAGCACTTCTCATGAGGGACCCTGGCACAACCCCGTGACTCTAAGCTCACTGGTGAACAATGGCACAGTGGGGAATTCAGGTAATTTTCCTCTATTGTCACTTGCTTTGTACAAATACTGATATTTTGTTTGCTAACCATTTCTGAGCTCATTCATTTGATTCTGCTAATCAGTTGCTTATAAGAAAACACTTTAAGGAAGATTAATTTCCTTAATACTTAGGCCAAGACATTAACATAGCTGAAAAGTAAAAAAAATAAAATAATGCTTGAGCATTTGCATTGTATATATAGACATGATATTGAAAGAGAAGTTTGGCTGATCTTCTAGTGAAAAACTGCTAGCAAATGTGAACTGGATTAGAGAATTAACACATTAGATCCTGGCATAAACTGAAAGCACTTTGCCCCATTTTGTTTTTCATTTGTATTTTCTCATGTTGCACTTAATGCTACTCTTAAAAATAGTACCAAAAGTAGCTTAAGATGGGATGGGAGTGATATATGTGATAGAAGAAGGGTGGCTTAGTATGAGCACATCTTTGTGTCTAGCTCTTTGACTCCACCCAATTTATTTAAAGATTCTGCAGATTGGTGTACTTAGATCGAAACTTAGATACATTAGTTTATGAACCAGCATGAATTTTATACCTTTTTTAAAAATATGGCTGGTCAGAAATGTGTTCCTCCCCAATGGCTCACCAATGTTTACTGCTGGCATATTCTATAGTTCTGTTTTCATCTGACAATGACTCTGATCCATACTTCCTAGAACAAGTTTAGAAGGATTCATGGCTTACTTTAGGTTTGTTCTTCTTCTTAGAAGTTGTCAAACCAAACCAATAAAATATTACAAAAAACTCCTCGATAGTTCAGAGATTCCCAAAATGATGTGTTCATGCTCTCTTTACAGGTAGTCCTTAAGACTGTTTGCTTACAACCATTCAAAATTTTGATGGATCCAGAATAGGTGCTATACGGCACATAAAGCACTTTTGGCCATTGTAAAATGTGCCAACCCCTCCACAGTCATATGACTGCATCCTAGGCATTTGGCAGCTGGATCACCTTTATGACTGGTTGCAGCATCATATGGTCACATGACCATGATGTGCTGTATTTTCTGCTAGTCTGGTTTAGACTTAAAACTTCAGCTTTTGTTTAATAACCAAAGGTTCTCTTACCACAATGATTGCTTAGCGATCACTGCAAACAATTTTGTAAAAACAGATAGTCACGTGGGTGCCCCAATCTACCATAAATCCCTTCCTGATTGTGGTCATAAGTGAAGGACTACCTATCAAGTATTCTGTATTTTCAGAATATGTCTTTATTTCTATTTTTGAAAAAACACATGAGATTGCATCATATTGTTTAATAATTGCTTTTGGTTTGATTTATTTTTTTCATTTTTGAACAAAACAGTTAGTTTGACTCCAAAAAAATGCTGTTCGACATACAAAGGAATTTAAATTTGCTCTGAACTTTGCCTAGGGTTTATTTGAAGAAAAGAAATATGTGAAAATCGTTATAGAACCTACCTGTTGTCTGCATATATGAAATATACAAATATATACTTGTAAATCAGAAACAATTGTTTAATTTTTTTTATTCAGAAATTTTGCATCAAGCCCATCATTCCTCAAAACAGATCCACAGTTAAATGTTATCTATAATTTCCTTGATGTAAAATTTCTGATTTTTAAAACAATAAAATAGTTTTTCTATGTAGATAGCTATTTTCAATATTCTTTTACCATAACAATTATGCATAACTCTACAGTAACCATAATCTTTTAACATTTGAGAATTCCTATTCCTCTCATCAGTCTTCCTCAATTTGGGATTTTACAAATGTCAAAATGGTGATGGTTTTAATTTAAAACAATTATTGATAAGTACATAATATATCCAATCTTATTCATATCAATGCTTATACTAAATATTAGATTTAAAAGAGTAAATGCTATCGTTTACTGGTGTATTGCAAAGCTATCAATTTCATCTAGTGTTTCCTCTTTTCCTTTTGTAATAAAAATTAGATCAGGGCTTCCAAGGGCACTTTGGTAAAGGAAATCCACCTCCACCTATTCCTTGGGACCATGGAGCTACTACCCATTTTCCTCTCCTTCGAGGGACGTGGCCTTACAGTATATCTCCAAACTACATGCAGCAGGGAAATGCCAGCTACCCATTGAACAAGCCTTTCTATCCTCAAGGTAGGATAAGATTTTAATTATGTAATACAGCTTTGATATCTTCCGTTTCTTTGTGGCTGCAGTCCTTAATAATGTATTCTGAAATAGACTGAAATAAAAGCATGGCTTTTTGAGGTCGTATCCACACATAAGAAATGTGTGACATACAGAACTTTTCATACACTAAATTTCTGAATATTTTATGAATAAATATGGCGCACTTCTTTGTTAACTTGCTACATTAATTTTTACTGATATTTAAATAAAATCTGTGGTTTTCTATGGAGTTAACCTATTTTACTGCAGCAAGTATTCCATACACCAGACACGCATACATGGCTTCTGGTTTATGTATTTGCTTGGAGACATTTCATTACCAATTAGGTGTTGAAACATTTGAAACAATCAAGCTCAGAGGCACTAAAGACTTCACAGTTCAACCCCAAACTACATATATTCTTTTTTATTGATTTACGTATATATTAAGGCATTGATCGTTCAAAGTAGATATTTAGAGAATGAGATTGAAGCTGATTTTTATAAATCTAATCCACAAATTGTGGTGCTTTGGTCTTTTCTCCTTTGAACCATTGCCTTTCTACAGCAGCACTTCCAAGCATTTTTAGACTCAATTTTCAATGTACATGAGATATAAAATGAATTTTATTTAATATATACTGCAATAATTTTCTTTTAGCTGGCTTATTGATGCAGAACCAGCGGTTTTCACTTCTGTCTCAAGGACATCCACACTTGAACATGAATTTTATTCAGCAGAAGAAATGAAGTTTAATTAAGGGGATGGGAAGAAATCAGGTTGGAATAAAATGTTATTGCAACGTTTAGATAAAAAGATTATTTAAAACTTTTTAAGTGTATAATTTGTACATAGATATAAAATATAGTTTTTACTAGTATCACAAGAATTAGTGATACAAATGTCATCTATTTTATTACCCTATTTTTAAGGGAACTGCGTTTTATTTTATCTTGATAAACTGTAAAGAGAGTTTTTAAAATTAAGTTGTTTATTTTCTATTAGCTTTATTCATACTTTGGTTCAGACTTTATATCTATTCTAAAAAGAAATTAGAAGGAATTCATGTGTTAAAGCCTGTCATTTCTTTACTGAACAATGTAGTGCCAAAAAACTTTTTAAAAAGGAAAGAAATAAAATTGGAAAATCCTAAATCATAGCCATATTTTCTTTCATGTTAGGGACTGAATGTTAAATGGCAGTACTTTTTTAAAAAAAAAAGATGAAAAGGGTTGGGCACTATCAATTTTAGCATTTTGGATATGGAAATGTTTGGGATTTGGAGGTCTACCTATAAGGGTATTGCTGCATAAACATTAAAAAAGAAGCCTCACATATGCCTGTAAAGTGTTGCCATTTAGCTCACTGAACTTTGTTTGTGACAGCGTACACATTCAGACTTATCCTTCCTTTGTATAACTTCTGGTACATAGCTCTACATGCCTGATATGTCTGTTGCCTATTAAGTGAAGAACAAAACAGCACCGTTTTCATTAAGTGCAAGTGTTTTTTGAATGGCAATACCTTGAGTCTAGGATTGATACATAAAAAGTGCTTTCTGACTTGTGGAAGTATATCTAAATTTTCCAACATGAAAATCTTGGTGCTCTAATGAATTAAATATACCTGGTGTCTAAAGCAAACTCAAGGCATTGAATTTATGTTCAAATCCTAGTAACTTAGTGAAAAATATAACAATCAATTTGCCCATATTTTCAAGTCTGCAATCTTATTCCCATTCATTGCAAAATAATCCCAACTGAATGGTATTCCCATCTTAATAAATGTGTATCTGTGCCATAAATTCCTGTGCCAAATATTCCTATTCTAGGAATAGACATATGAAGCACAGTTCAAATTGGTTTGAATCAGATTCAGATTAGAAATAAATCCAAAATCAACTTGGAAAAAATTATACGTACACAAAAGTTGAAACTTTCAGAGACTTGTAATTTGATTTCAGTAACTCAATTGGATTGCTTTTGAACTGAATCAGATATTTGCACTCTCCTGTTTATTATGTATTAATAGTGAATATGTTCAGAACAATTATTCATTTTACAAGTATTTGTAATTTAAATCAGTTCTGAATAAGTCAGTCCAAGAAAAAAGATTTTTTTAAAAAGAGACATACTTCTGTACCAACTTTTTTTAATAAAGAAATTACAAGACAAACTTTCTTCCTGCTTCACATTTACAATTGTAAAAAACAGAGGTGATCAGAAAATACATTGAAAGGATGTCCATTTTTAGTTAAAGATATCAAACAGGGCAATGAATAAAAATGCAGTCTGGTTCAGTCATCTAAATGGGCAAGGATTCGAAATGGGAAAAGATGGGAGTAGACCAGGGGTGTCCAAACTTGGTAACTTTAAGACCTGTGGACATGCTGGATGGGGAATTCTGGGAGTTGAAGTCCATGAGTCTTATTTGTTAAGGTTAGACCCCCTGGTGTAGATTATCCTCAGTGACCCTGTGACTACATAACACAACCTTAATGTTGACTAGAAAATCTGAAGGAAAGAGCTATGAATTTTGATTGTGAGAAGAATTCTCTTAATTATGATCCATAAATATAGAGAATTGTTTTTTTAAAAAAATCTGTAACTAAACCAAATCAGTTCAGAAATGTAAGGAGACTAAGGCTGATGCACACAGAACTATAGGGATAAATCCACTATGTATATGTTGTCCTCACTTCGAACTTTAGCAGAGCTTACATTGCCCAAGAAACAATGCAAAAAACATTGAGCTGCCACAGGAGCATCTATCTATCAAATGAACTCCTCTACAAACAAACAAAGAGCTTCCAATTCAGGAAACAGGCTAAGGTTATTCATTTCCCCGACGGCTTTTCTTATGGCTCTTTTTAGATCTGAAAGAAGAATAAAAGCTTTTCATTATTCAGTTAACTTGAGTTCAGTGAAACTCACAATCAAGAAGTTAAAATTCGAGTTTGCACAATAAGATAGTATGTAATCATTGGTCCAAATAGAACTGTCCACACATATAGCTCAATTATAAAAACTGATTATTCCTCTGGGACAAATCTAGTACAAAAATTCTACAAACTCCTGTGTTACCATTTTGAAATAGCAAAATATGAAATACATACCTTTCTGGAGACTTGGAATGACTACGATGTCTGTGGCTACGATGATGCCCTGTTGAGATAAGATACAAAATTTTGACTTTGATTCTGCTCATACAGGTAGTCTTTGACTTATAACAGTTCATTTAGTGATCGTTCAAAATTACATCAGCACTGAAAAAGTGACCATCTTACACAAGGATCGTTGCAGCATCCCCATGTTCATGTGATCAAAATTCAAATACTTGGAAGCCAAATTCACTTAACAACCGTGTTACTAATTTAACTGCAGTGATTTGCTTAACAACTGTGGCAAGAAAGGTAAAATAGGACAAAAATCGTTTAACCAATGTATCACTTAGCAACAGAAATTTGGACTCAATTGTGGTCCTGTACTTAACATAGTGCTTTGATGTTCCATACCATAATAATACAACATGGTGAAGAGGGGATGAAGCTTTTAATTATTGATACAGTCACATAAAAACGTTTGTGTATTATAGAAAATATCAAAAAAATGTCAAATGCCTTTTAAAAGTCAAAGGAACCATCCACAACTGCCATTCTTAAAGTGTAAATACCTGGAGATTTAGATCTTGATCTGTGGCGTCTTTCTCTAGATCTACTTCGGTGCCTCCTTGGGCTCTTACTGCGATGTCTCTCGCGCCGTGGTGAAGGACTGTTAAGAAGTAATCTGTTAGTGATAAACTTAAAATATTTTTTTGAAAATCAATTCAAATATCTTGCATGGTTACCTTCTTCTCTTTGGAGATCGGCTTCGCCTACACAGGAAGGAGTGGGGATAAACAGTTATTTACTACAATACTTTTAGCACATTATGCTGGTTAGCAATAGCTGAAAGATCCCAAAATGCTACCTTCTAGGAGATCTACTTCGACTTCTTCTGTAGCGCAGTGTTGGAGATCTACGAGGTTTGTCTAAATCCCTATATCCTCTTCTTCTGTGATCAGGGGAAGGGGCTCTATCCAGCTGAAAACATGTAAACAAAACCTTCTATAGTAATGTGGCATTTCAAAAGCTATCAAACATTTGTTCAAATTGTACGCATACACAGGCTCAGTGGACCCAATGTTATTTATTAAACATACTGTATTTTTTGGAGTATAAGACGCACCTTTTTTCCCCCTAAAAGGGGGTGAAAATTTAGATGAATCTTATACACTGAATGTAGCCCCGCCCATCCACTGGGCCCCACCCTTTGGCCCAGCAGCAGCAGTTATCCCCTTGCAAGCAAACAGCAAGAAAAAACAGCTCCTTTCGGCTTCAGCACAGCCTAATTAGCTCAAGTTGATTGGATCGGCCTCCCGACTCAACTGATTTGCTCTCAGCTGTTATGTGCAGGGCTCTGCTGCTTGTTGCAAATTGCTGGAGCAGATTTTTTTTCCCTTGTGCTAATCAAGCTATGCTGAAAACAAAAATGAAAGTAAAGCAAGCTGTTTGCTGCAATGAGGCAAAATTGCTCAGAGGCAGAGGGAGATTTCTTTTTCTTCTTTTCCTTACCAAAAAAGGTAGGTGCGTATTATACTCTGAAAAATATGGTATATTCCACCCATCTTGCTAAAGGTGATTCTAGGTGACTTACAATAAAAAATGCCAATATAAAACGTTAAAAGAATAAATAGTAACATTAAATTTGAATTAAAATTGACAAAGAAGGAGAGGAAGGGGGAGCAAGATGTGCACAAGGAAGAGGTGGGGTCTTAATCAATCTCCAGAATGACAACTGGCTCCAGGCCAGTTGGTAGAATCAGGTCTTTAGGCCCTTTCAGAAAGCCCAATGGATAGGTATGAGGGGGGCACATTAAATACATTTCCAATAACCCATGTATGAAAAGAGAAGGAAGACAGGCAGTAATACTGGAAAGAATCCTGTGACATATTTCCATGAGGAGAAGTGGCTTTAGCCCATGGAATAGGAAATGAGCCATTTCTTCATCCCAAATATCTGATGAGGATGCAAGAGGAAAAATGTGGTCCTCCTGTAACCTCATACTCCAGTTCTTAAGGTAATAAGCACCATATCACAATATTCCCTAAAAAAATAAGGATGTGACATTTTTATACTATAAAATCAGCATATGCCCTATAAGAGGACTTCCATGCCGAAATAAAAACTTGACAGATTCAAACCTTTTCATCCTCCTCTTCCTCATCCTCACTAGACTCTACATCATCCATATCTTCTTCCAAAGCACTGATCCGTGTTTCCAGTTGTTCAGCTTCTTCTAGAACATATCTTTTCTACAAAGAACGAACAAGTTTCTAAATGCAGACAATATTTCAAACGGGATAGATTTAATCATGCGCTGTATATATAGAAAGCTAATCTTTTCACTCCTGAAAGTTTGATTTATAATTCCTTTATAATATAATTAATTATATACCTGTAGTCTAGGTAAAATGATATCACAGACACGCTCATCATGAAGCAATTCATCAATAAACTCATCGACATGCATGAGCTCAAACTCTGGGGAAAAAAAGATTTGTATTTATTAAAACATTTTTAATAATCTAAGATAAAATTGCAGAAAACACAAAAGGTATGTTTTATAATTTTTTTCTACATAAAAAGCAAGATGTACAGTATGTGTGCTTGAGTATGGCAGTTTGAGTTATTGGATGATATGCATTTCTTGCCTCTTCCTGTCTGGTAAGATTAATACTATCCAAAGTGGTCCAGAGGCAAACATTTAATATGAAAAGAGCCGAGGTGGTGCAGTGGCTAGACTGCAGTACTGCAGGCTACTTCTGCTGACTGCCGGCTGCCTACAATTTGGCAGTTCAAATCTCAGCAGGCTCAAGGCTGACTCAGCCTTCATCTTTTCGAGGTTGGTAAAATGAGGACCCAGATTGTTGGGGGCAATATGCTGACTCTGTAAACCGCTTAGAGAGGGCTGTAAAAAACATTAAGAAGCGGTATATAAGTCTAAGTGCTATTGCTATGAAACAAGAATATAGCACCATTTAAGACAACAGGATGGATATATAATTTAGTCTGTATGTGCTACTTACACATTCAAATGTTAGATAATGGGCTTTATAAATAATTGAATGAAGTTACACCACTTACCCCCATTTCTATTTTGGCTTTTTATTTTTCGATAATCATTGTATAAAGGTTCAAGGTATTTGTAGCAGTCTATGGCAGTCCCAGTCAGTCTCATATATAATGCACCTAGTAATCTCACATATCTAAAAATTGGCAAAAGCAAACATTAATTTAGAATTTCTTTTTCCTATACAATTAGCTGAGGACACAAATATCCTATAATAGAATTTAAATTCACTACTGAGTTATTTCATTACAGATGTTAATTCAAAAATGTCCATGTTGTACCAAGTTGCTTGATTTATGCTTATAGGTAATCCATACCTCTTCCTGTATTATTTCTTCCTTTCTGCTTTTCTCTCTCTCTCTCCCTCTCCCTCTCCCTCTCTCCCCCTCCCCCCCCTCT
>JANHZT010006689.1:34458-48909 GCA_032468215.1 Stegonotus admiraltiensis | reverse complement strand
AACTTTAAATGGCTAGGTCTAAAAAAGAACAACTAAAAAAACCCCAATTAACTATTTTTTTAAAGCTCCCAAAGGGGAAAAAACTTACCCAATAGAACAGTGGTCTCCAACTTTGGCAACTTTAAAACTTATGGACTTTAACTCCCAGAATTTCTCAGCCAGCAAAGCAGGCATCGAGCTGCGATGAGCTTGATTGCAGGCAGGGAGACTCAGTTTCTTGCTGATGCAATGGATTGCAATGAGCAAGTGAAGCAAGGCAGGCGTTCCGACTAAGATAAGCAAGCTGGAGTGGGGGGAGGGTAGGGTTAAAAAACTTTTTTTCTTTTAAATGGCTCTGACTGATTAGCAGGCAACTTAGCTGGGATCCTCAGAGCTTGGCTCGTTAGAGCCATTTAAAAGAAAAAAAAAGGCTCTGATGATCGCGCGGCTCAGCTGGGCATGCGGGGCAGGGGCAGGGATTTTTGCTACTGGTTCTCCAAACTGTCTGCCGCTATTGCTACCTACTCGCCTGAGCTGGTCCGAACCGGGAGTGTTTCCCCCCTTGTTTCCCTGTATGTTGTATTCTGGTGAAATTACTTCCAGGCCAATTTGTGTAAGACCTTGAATATACAGTATGCTGACATTTTGTTAGATTGTAGTCTGTTTCTCATTACAATTCAAAATGGAGGTTTTACCTCCTAAAGCTGTACATAATTTAGGACAAAATGATCTGAAAGATCATGTTATTCCTTCTTTCAGGCACTTGTGTAGAGGATCTTCCCTTTGTGACTGCTGCCAAAGTTGGGGACTCCTGACAAGGCTGCTCCCTTTCTACAATCTTCCTCTCATGGGCAAAAATAAATTGATTTAGGTTGATTTTTTGTGTGTAAGTGGTTTCTGGTTGCTTTTTTGAGAAGATGTTGATGGTTCTGAATGTATTGAATTGTGTTATTAATTATGTTTATGGTTCAATTTTTTATAGTTGGACTTAAGTGCCATTTTTTTTGGCAGAGAGATCAACTATGAATAAAACAATGTGCTTCACTTTTTAAGGAGGCAAATCTTTCCAATCTAATCTTAATTCAGCAGAAGGAAGCTAGTAAGACAAGACTGAAATATGATATCACATCATGAGCCAATAGGGTTATTGGCAGATGGCTCAGAGAAAAAGAAAGAAAAACTGAACTGAAGCGGGACCTGCTGTTGTCTTTGCCTGCTACCTCTCCCCCATGTAATTGTGCCCATTGGACAGTTTCTGGTATATGGTCAAGCGGAGCCAGTTGGAAGGTGGGAAGGAGAGAAGGTTAGTAATGTATTGCCACTGGGAAGAGCTTAGTGCTAAACAGATGAAGAGAAGTATCTACCTTAAGGCTCCTTAGCACACTGATACCTTTATTAAGGCTGAACCCAGGACTTTGCAATATAACATATTTAGTGTGTCAGATACTTATACCAGCATCTACCTAAATGGTGAATCAGGAGAATTCTATAATCAACAGTCGATGGCTAAAACTAATGTAAATGAAACAACGATGAATGGATGCAATTCACTGTTTTCTATGCAAAGGGTCCCATGTTCAGACCTCCAGGCTATCGTTATCTTTACCAATCAGTAAACTGAACCAGAAGGATCACCAGTTTGATACAGTGTCTTCCAGGATTTTTTTTAAAAATTAAACTTTTGCAAATAACTGTGGCTGTTAAAAATACTGGTAGACTTTTCATGCCCCACTCCTCCAACTTTTATGCATTTCTTTTTTCTCTTCCTTTTAAGAAAAGAGTTTCATTTTTTTGTTTTCCCTTCTTCTTAAATATTGAATTATTTTCAAGTATCACATAGAGACATTTATTTTTCAATCAAATATTTGGACAAGAATGAAAGAGAATATACTGAATGAAAATAAAATGAACTAGTGCCCAGAGAATTTTACAGCCTCCTAGAAGCAGGAGAAAAGGGCCTTTGGGGAGTAACTGTATATAAAGTGGCATTTTTTAACCACTTTTATAATGCTTTTAGCATCTTAGCCCCTTAATTTTTTTCATTCTCATTTGTTTACCCTATCTATAATGCAGATCATAGCATCTGATTGGTTTCAGGCAAGTCAGTTAAATTTCATAAATAAATGAATATATTTGTAGCTGAGGGTTGAAATGAGGGCTCCTTAGTGCTATCTGAATTTGGTTGTTTTCATGCAAACATTTCATTACCAAGGACCCCTCAAATTTCATAAAATAAATAAGATAGTATACACATCTTTCTCCTACTAATTAATTAAATGTATTGAATTTAGGCACCATACAACTCCAAACAACCCTTGGCGGTTTACAATATAACAAAAAAGATTAAAAAACAATTCAAAAAAACCGAAAAAAACCCAGATAAGTAAGGTGCATATAAAACAGAATCTGGTGAATCCAACCATCATAAAGCTCACCAGGTGCTCCCTAGTTCAATGCCAGCAGAAGCAACAACCCTGGGTGAAATACTGGGTTGAGCAAGAAGAACCAGCCTAAGATCACCCAGGGAGTTTCTGGAGTAGAACTGGGATCTCCCTGCTCCTAGTTCAATACCTTCCCCACCAATTAACTATACTAGCTAATTAAGAGTATGTGGTTGCTATTTAAAAGAAAAAGAGAACCAGAAAACAGATCCACTTTCCTGAATTATATTTCAATGCTGTGCTACATTATGTGAATTGGAACTTCCCAACAATTCTAGGTATACTTTCATTATTATTTTTCTGATCTTTTTTCTATTTTTCTATATTTTATTTTTAAAATATTTTTCTCCCGCCTTTACGATTTTTATAAATAACTAAAGGTGGCAAACACACCTAATATTCCTTCCTCTTACTTTCCTCACAACAATCCTGTGAATTGGGCGGAGTGTGAGTGACTGGCCCAAGGTCAACCAAAGTGGGACTAGAACTTACAGTCTCCTGGTTTCTAGCCTGGTGCATTAATCACTAGAGCAAATTGGCTCTCTAGGTATTAACTTAAAGGATTCTTATTTGCCCTGGAGAGCTAATAGAAAGCCAATGGCTTATGTCATTCTGAGCATAATCAGGTAGCTCAAAGTCAAACCACAACAAAGCCTCCTCAGCAATTATGTCTGCTTCTTCAGGAATATAGCCAACTCTTGCATTTACAAATCTCCAGCTGGTAGTACAGCTTTCAGGCCATCTGCTTATAAAAAGGATTGGAATTCCCAAACACTGGTTTAACTTTAGGGATGTTCTTTAAACTGTAATTTTTAGTGTGTCCATGTGACCAACTATTGTGCATTCATTCAAAAATTCCTAATAGATAAGACATATTTGTGAATTCCAGCACAAACTAACATTGATTATACTTCAGATCAACTTTCTCCAAATTTTGTGACTTTGAGCTTTCCCAAAGGAGTGCTTCCAAAATATATTTGTAACAGTGGTGGGTTGCCCCCGGTTCGGACTGGTTCTATAGAACCGGTAGTAAAACCGGAGGGAGGCTCTGCCCACCAAACCCGACTTCATCAGAACACTTCTGCACATGTGCAGAAGAGTGCGGGTGTGCATGAGCGAAGCGAGCGTGCATGTGCGGCCCCATTGCGAACTGGTAGTAAAGGTAAGTAGAACCCACCCGATTTGTAACCATCTATATTTTATGATAACAGATCAGAATGGGCATATATAATTCAACCTTATATATGCATTTTTCTAAAGAAAATCCAAACAAAAATATAGAAGGGGATGGATATAGGAATTGACAAATACATATGAAATTGATAGGGCCAAGTGATATTGATCTGTACATGAGTTATCACAGTATGCACTGTTCCTACATCTTTTTAAAGAATCAATTACTTTTAGTAAGCAAGGAGCCTTGGTGGCTCAGTGGTTAGAATGAAGTATTGCAGGCTGACTTTGCCCTCAGCAAGAAGTTTGATCCTAATCTTCTATCCTTCCAAGGTCAGTAAAATGAGGGCCCAGAGGGCAATATGCTGACATTGTAAACCACTCAGAGTGCTGTAAAACATTATGGACTAGAATATAAGTGCTATTGCCATTGTTATAACTATTTAGTTCATTTCAAAGTGCTGGTATTGTTTTTTTAAGAAATAAATTTAATAACGCATTACTTTTTTTTCTTTACCACTACCGATCAAAGGATTTCAGATCAATCAACAATGACCTTGCTGCCACTGAAAATGCTAATTAACTTGACTCATAGAAAAATCTAGGTTAGGCTTCCAGGGAGCACTCTCATACCTACTCCAGAAACATATACTATAGATACATCTAAGAATAGACAATCTTTAATAATCAGAGCGAATAAACAATTATTATTCATTATCATTCATTAGTATTCATTGTTTATTATTCAGGACCAACAAAATCTGGATTAGCATTTAATCCTAACACCTTTAAATGTCAAAGTCAGAGTGAAATTGCAGTTCAACTCAATATGATACATTCTATAATATAAATAATCTAGGGGAGGGTTTTAAACATTTCCCCCCATATATTTTTGGCCTAAAAATTAACTGTTTCCAAGACAACTTGGAAAAAAAGTTTTCAATAGAAATGTCAAACTCCAAAGTTTTGAATTATTCTGAGATATATATGCTTCCTGATGGAACAAAATAGCACCAATAGACTAATTCAGCTGGTACATTTTTCATTCGTTCAACTTCATGAAGGCTGACCTAAGACTGCATCATAATTACATGTGTGAGCACAAAACTTTTCCACAATTTAAAAAATCAGTACAAGTTTGCATAAGTGAAAAATATGGAAAATGTGGAAGGGAATTGAAACCCTACTATAGTGTTGAAGACCAAGTACAAGGAACCTGGAAATATTCATGGGAAATTAGTACTGAGGAAAATGGTAGAGTTACAACTAAACCGCTCTGGTCATTATGAACAGTATAAGGGCAACCCCCACCCCCAAAATCAGGGAATCATACTCTGAATTACCAGTGCAGTTCTCAGCACTTCTGGAAAAATAAAATGTCATGGCAACCTCTAAAGTCTGCACACCACATCAGAAGGGTAAAACTCTATTACAGTTCCTATGCTAGACTGACTCATCCCTCCCTACTAGTGCCTCCTCCTTGCAGAGTCTCATGAGATATTTAAAATCTCAAGACACAAAACTACTATTTTAGGAATGGAAAGGTCTATGACCTTGCAGTAAAAAGAAGGGGAGGAAAGTCAACCAGCCTGGATGCTATGATTAAATCTAGGGACAGAACAGAAAGGGTTAAGCATACATTTCTGGATTACGGATGGCAGAATGGTCAGGACACAGAAGACAATCCAATCAGCACAAGCCAAACATAATCAATATTAAAACAAAGATAAAGGAGGGAGCAAATAGGTTTGGACTGATCTGTTTCACATTTCCAGCCATTCAACTGTTAAGAAAAGGAAACTGGATCAACTCCAAATAATAGTTATAACAAATTATCAACTATAATGATCAATAAGGTAGCCTTATGAGAATACAATCTTCCACACTATTTGTGAGTAACACCCCATCTCAGTGTCAGTTCTGGAAGCCATATTAGTCCGGAAGCTTCCATGCTGCCACCTTCTCATGTGTGGGAAAGTAGGAGGGGGGATTTAGTAGAGGGGCTGTCTTTAGACATAATAGCATTCTTCCTGTTGGTCAAGGTCAGGGCGATCCTGCATCTGGAGAAGAAGTGGTCAGAGTGATGTCTCGAGATGGGACGGATGTTGACTGGAGCATATGATCGACTGATGATTGAGGCGATGGTTTGGGGGGGTTTGATTTACTGAGCGAAACCCCAGACTTCTCAAATTCGGGCTTTCCCAGATGTGCCAGTTTACCTTTTCTAGTAAATAGAACTTTGAAAAATGCTTGCTTCAGAGTCTTTACTTGGAGTTGGGTTTTTTTCTGGAACACTGACACTCAGTGTATAGCCCAAACAAGCCAATATTTTGGAGCATGTGCATGCATGTGCGCAAACACACACACACACTCATCACCATCAATCCTAATACAGTAGACATTGACATGTGTGGAACAAATTCACCAAGAAAGCAATAAACAGTTCTCCATCTACTTGTCAATTGGAAACAATGACATGCAAATAGAAAAAGAATGAACAGAGAAGAGATGAAGGACTCTAGGGATCATGGGAAGGAAAATAAATGCCCGTAAAGAACAAAAAGACATCGCTGAAAAGGTAGATCATTGGTTGGCAAACTTTCTGAAAGTTTTGCAATAGGAGACTGATGACAGCTGTCCAAAATGGCTGTCATGGAGGGTGGGGGCAGGGGGAGGAATACATTCATTCATAAGATGTCTGTCATACTCAACACTATCAGTAATAAAACCCTCATTTGCCACAAGACAAACAGAATAAAACTGTCTGGTTCTTACTCAGATTATCACCTGAAAAAAAGGTGGTCAGTCTTCTTTCCTGAAATACAGGGTTTCTACGAGGCCTAAAGTATTGTTTGAAGTACAGATGCTAGAACTTTACTCTGCATTCTAGCAGTTTCATATTTATTTATTAATTTAAAGTAATCTTTAAGCAACATTAAAGTTCAGTGGGGCAGTAACACAGTGGCCATCAAATGAAGTGTTTGTGGAGTCATGGGTGCCAGTGGCAGCCAGATGACTGACTCCACCAGTATACAGAGGAATCCCACAAGACTTGGAACTGATTCCAAGTGGCTTTATTCTAATTACTAACTCTGTTGCAGCCACGTCATTTCAATAAGGCATATATCCAGTACCTCAGGCAAACATGGCACTTATAAATTTAACTCACAAGATTTACTTCACTGCATGCTGTGGTTTTCCAGTCCTAAAGACTCCTGATGTGTGTTTCCATTTGCTAATGAAAAAAAAAATAGCCATGGATTTGGAAAAAAAGTCATGAAATGAAATCGTCCTATACCACAATTGTCCCTTTCCCCAACTTAGTTAGGCTGATTTTTCAAAAAACCAGTGATTCTCTGTTTCAAGCTTCACAAGCATATATTCTATTATTCAAAGGGGAAGATCAGCAGATACATGCCAGAATGACTGATATTACATCAGCCCATTATAGCATGTGAGTGACATAAGTCAAAACTAGCCTAGAAGAGGAATAACATCTTTCCTGAACTTGATGGCCTTTAAATCTGTTTGACATTTCCTCCTATAATTCCTAGTCAACATGGCCAAAGTTCATGGCCTATGAGGATAAACTGGGTTAGGAGAGGCCAGCATAGGTCAATTCTGAATCTCTCTTAAAATAAATTAATCTTATGGATATTAACTCAAAATCCACTTTATTCAATGGACTTGGTTCTCTGTAAAGCAGGTCTTATTGCCTGAGAATATTATCAGTTGAAAAGAACTCTCTCTGGCATTTTACTTTGTTTTATCCAAATTAGAAGAGCATAATACTATTAGAGGAAAATACCGTAATTGCTCTCACAAATCCAACCAGAATCCAAGGATGATGGACAATTCCTGAGAAGGGAGAACCTGCTTAGTTTTTCCATTGCCCATAAAAGTAGCCATAAGCTACTTTGTACAGAGGAAGGTAGCTCCAGCAGCCTGGAATCCAATAAACGTGCCTGAATTATCATCCTCTCCTCTGTACACATATGCAATTTAAGCTCTCTTAATGGTGTTAAATTTAAAGAAAATACCCACGTGTACTAAGATGAATGTATTTAAGCAGGAGGGTCCAGTCAAGAACATTTAGATAAAAATACAAAGGAGAAACAATAAAGATACTATTGTGTGAATGTGCTATTGTGTGAGTGTGCTATGGGCCACCAAAGATTTGGGGAAAGATTTGGAAGAACCACGGTGACAGTGTGGTTAGAGTGCAGTACTGCAGGCTACTTCTGCTGCCTGCCGGCTGCCTGCAACATGGCAGTTCAAATCTCACCAAGCTCAAGGTTGACTCATCTTTCCATCCTTCCGAGGTTGGTAAAATGAGGACCCAGATTGTTGGGGGCAATATGCTGATTCTGTAAACTGCTTAGAGAGGGCTGTAAAGCACTGTGAAGTGGTATATGTCTAAGTGCTATTGCTATTAATATCCTCTTGGACTAGACTTTACAGAAGGTTGACACAGTAATTGAACAGATAGTCCTGTTTAAACATCACATTTTAAGACCACATTTTTATCACTAAACAATGTGGTCATAAAGCTCTATATTATGTGACTGGATCACTGAGTGATGGCAATCCAACTGGTGTCATAACCCCAGGACCATGCAAATGGTTAAAATGGAAGTGGCAGGACTCCCAGGCAAGGAATGCAGGGGGTGCACAGGTACTAAGGGCAGGTATTACAGGGTGTGGGCAGGTTAGCCAGGTCCACAAGTGGGTGTGTGCGGGCTCACAAGCAGGCACTGCAGTACACAGGCAGTCGGGTGGGGGCTGAGGGCAGGCACTACAGTGCACGGGTGGGCTAACAAGAACTGCAGACAGGTTGCTGGGGGCCAAGAACACGTATTTCTGAGTATGGGTGCACCATCAGGGGCTGTGGAGGGGTACTTCTGAGTGTAGGTGAATTGACAGGGGCTGCAGGCAAGCACTATGGCATGTGAAAGGGCAGGTGCTGCACAATATTTTTATTTATTTATATAAAACATTTATATACTTACCCATCTCATTAAAAAGTCAGCGCCCAATCAAAAATTTAAAAAGCCTATTAAAACTATAAAAATAAACACAAACAAATGCCTTGTGCCAAGTCAAACTTCCGATACGCAGTCACCTCATCTTATCCCAGCATTGGGAGAACAGCCAAGTTTATAGTGCTTTATGGAAGGCTAAAAGGGTGGAGGCCTGCTGAACCTCAAGGGTGTTCCATAGGGCAGGGGCTGCCAGAGAAAAGGCATGCTTCCTTCCTACCTTCCAAAAGATTGCAATGTTTAAGGAAAGGGACTAGGAGTGTGCCCACCCAATCTAACTTGGGACAATTGGTAATTGTTCTCAGGGAAATTAGAATAAACCCACTTGGAACTGAAAGATAGCCAGTAAGGCTAAAGTGGAAAAGGTACTTAGAATTAAAAGTGAAGCTAACAGCAACAGGAAAGGTTGTGGTGGGTATTTGCCAGGTCAGTAATAAAAGGAAAAAAAACCCTAGGACTGCTGCTTGGTGAACACTGTCAGATGGTAACAGGTATCAGAGAGAGGGCAGAGTTCATCAATATTTAAATTTTGTGTTTTCTGCAAAGGAGACTTTATCCCAATAAGTCTGAGCAAAACGATGAACAAAAAGGCAATCCAAGGAGAGAAAAAAACAACATTGGTGGCGGTGGTGCGGTAAAGTCATGGAAGGGACTATTAAGTAGTCAATTTGACAGCATGCTGCCAGCATAAGTTTATTGAGAATGTGGCACACCAAACCTCCCTCCCTCCGTCCCTCCCTCCCTCCCTCCCTCCCATCTTGACTACAGTAAAGCATTTGTCAGTCATCTATGGAACCCTAATTATAAAAGAAGATTCTCACACTGATAATCTGACTAGTAATAATTATGTAAATAAAAATCAAAGCAGATTGCCCCCCCCTCCCCGGCTCTCTGAAAAAAATTGGCATCCTTCTCATTATATCAAAAGTGTGGGAGGAAGAGAGCCAGAATCTAATGGCTTTGAATTGCTAATAAATAGGTTCCACATTTGAAAGCCAAGTTGATAGAATGCTTGTATTCTCACTCCAACCTATTTCCTAATAAACCTTATTAATTTGAATTCAGAGAGAACTGTTCCACTACTGTTCTTTTTCAGTCCTGACAGTTTTTCAGTATTAAGGGAGACTTAATACTAGCACAGAAATCGGCAAAATGTAAACTGGATTTTGCTATCATTAAATGGATGCAAAACTAATTTAATTTTTTTTATCTAGGGCTCTTCAGCAAGTTGGAAGGAGATCACAGGATTCCAATTTAGGCTCTGCATTGTTCAACAGTTTTATGAAGTATTTGAATGTGGGGTTAAACATGCCAATTAACAGATAACAAAAGAATAAAGAAGATAACAAACACTTTATAAGACCATAAGATGCAGGGTAATCTTGTCAAGAGGAACAATGGGCAAAACCCAGCAAGGATTGCAACAAGGTCAATTGCAAGGTCCTTTACACGAGTGGAAAAATCAAAAGCATATATATAGAATGGGAGAGATCATACCGGGTAGCAGTACATGAAAAAATAATCTGCTGTCTTGGTGGATCGTAATATGAATATGGGTCTATAGTCAGATGAATTTTCCCCTCCCCCCCATTAAACCCAACACAGCCATAAATTGGGTCAAGATCAAGAAAGATCATGATTTTTGAGGAAAATTCTCAGGGATGACTCTCACCCTGGTCACCACTTCTTTACCCTCCTACCATCGGGAAGAAGATATAGAAGCATAGCCAGCCGCACAAACAGGCTGAAGAATAGTTTTTATCCGTGAGCTGTCAGACTCTTGAATGTGAATTAACATCATAACTATGTAGTTTGATGGACTTGCAGGGCCAGCGCAACGTGTAACGTGTTCACACTGGTGTAATATGACTGGGTTTTTGTTAATATGATTTATTGGGTTAGGGATTTTCTGTTTCCATTGTGAGTTGTATTGTGTTGGGGAAAGTGCACTGAGGGAGCTCCACCAATCTCATTGTACATATGTTGTGAAGTGACAATAAAGGTTGTTGTTGTTGTTATCATTATTATTATCATCAAATCCTGGAAAACCTATACAGCCTCTACTGGAATCTACAGAGCTACAATAATTTGTCAACAGAGACAGCCATCATATTACCTGGGCATGTGTTTCTAAAGTATAGGTTGCTCTTTTGTGATAAAAGAGTGATTTTTATATAAATATGTTTTTCTCAAGCTTCAATAAGGATTGTGGAAAATGACCATGGGCCATCAATAGTCCCTTCTTCAATTGATTCTAAAAATTTGGGAAAAGTAACAGAAAAAGGTGTTTATACATTTTGCCAGGGATTCTCGTCATATATACTCCCTGTAGGATAATCTTGGATGCACAGGGAAAAGATTTAAAATCTACTTCCACTGAAAATCAGACCAACAAATATAACACATTCTATATTAGGGGTCAGAAATATTGTTTATATAACAGTATCAGAATTTTTTCAACTGTAGCAGTTCCACCATGTTACAAATTTAGACACAAGAGACAATTTGGCCTCACAAAAAAACAAAATATTTTTGATAGGGGTTATGGTTAATCAAATGGAATTCGTAAATGGAACAAGTATTGCAGTAGTTCTACCTACTGTTAAATTTATAGAAAGGCACTAACTTTGAAGAGTAAGGAATGGAACAACATCACAAAATGACATTCCTCAAATCCTTACTAGTTTTCCATGTCCTGCTGCATCCATTTTCCAGACTGCCATTTCTCTGATAAATGTCCCTCTTTTTCCCTGTTCCTCTGGCTTCCTGACCTGAATGTTTCCTGAGTTCTTAGGATTTATCTTTGGCTGTCCTTCCTTTTTGCCTTTTATACCACAAACTCCATGGCTAAGTCCTGTGTAGGGTCACATCTTTCTCCCATTTTTCAAAATTCATATTTTCAATGAAGACTTTATATAACCTTACGCTATGTTGCTAATCGAAATGATGCTCAAGTACATTGAAATGCATATGTTTATATCCATCCAGTCTTGCTACTATTGCTTCAGTTTATCTTCTTCCTTTCTTGTATCAAAAATTGATGTATTATTGTAATTATTATTGTAATAGAATATTATTGTTTTGCAATTTCAAGAACTGCCTGGGTTGGGGATGGGGTTCTAGATGCTATAATGCTTAACCTGCATTTGAAGTGTGCCAGATTTGAAGAAGGCTGGTTTTGACTATAAGAAATCTAAGGTGAAGTCTTCCCTTTGATTGCTTTTTAAAATCTTTTAAATTCTGCCCTAAAAAGAATAAATTCATAAAGTGCTGTCATTGATATTAAATAACACTATATAATAAAAATTGAGCAGTTTTTGCATGTAACTTTATTGGAAGGCCGTGCTATATATACTTCAGGTATTGCCTTCCCAAAATTGAGTCTGCCATCCAAACCAAACCTCTGCATCTGCTAGAAATTCTTTCCTTTTTGAGAAGTACAAGGGCTAAGATTGCAACCCTTTTTCATAAAAGTTCCCATGGAGGTACATTTGGCCCTCCTTTCCTTGCTTGTATAACACCATACACATTATTACCTTATCTTAATTTGACCCAAAACTTGTTTTGTTGTTTACTGCCCAGATTATTAATTGATATTATTTTACAACTATTGTAGGATAAATAAATGCATAGATACAAACTAATGGCTCCTATTATTCATGGCATTGCTTTTACAAAAGTATTTGGAGATGCTTCTTGTCAAGAGCCACATTTAGGAGCAGACATAGCAGCACCCACTGAAGATAAAATAGGTTTTCATTTTTCTAGCCACTCGAATGATAGAACTCTGACCTTTGGCTCAGAAATTTTTGTCTGCCTTTGTAAAAGTAACTATTCCTTAGAAAGCTTGCTGACCCAATTAAATACACAGTATTCAATATCATCACAAAAGTGAATCTATTTATGTTGTCTGGTTGTCAGATCCCAAGTGCTAGGTATGTAGTTCAAAAGAATATAGTCATTTGAAAATTTTAGCTTGTGTCGTATAATTATTTTTATATAATCCAATACTTTCTCCCAAACATAGTAAACATAAAGCATTGTAAAAGCATAAGTTTTATCATTTCCCACACTTTTGACTAATATCAAGTGTTAGCATGGTGAAAACCTTGTGGAAGGAACCTTGATTTATGGAGAATTGTGCAATTTTGGACTAGATAATGGTGGAAGTAATATGGTTTGTGTATGTGCACACACCACTGCAAAAGTGTGAAATTCTTAATAAAATTGGAGAAACCATCTATTGAAACCTGTACAAGACATTCTCTGCTCCTTTGCTCTGGCCAAAGGACTGATATTGCAACATCGAAAAGATAAATGGATTTTACTCAATGGATTGAAGTAAATTGTACTTGCCACCTATGAATGGATTGCCTATAGATGTAGATTTTACATGGATAAATGTAATGAAATATCAGACTCATTTATACAAAATACAGTAAGTTTAAAAAGTGACAGTTATATAAATGTATTACAAATACATAATTGCATTAGAGAATATGTGCAGAATTTTAACTATTTATAATTAAAATGATAATTTTTTTTCTTTTGTTGTATTTTTTCTTTTGACAATGCATATATTTTTATATTTGTTTTTTCCCCGTTTCTGTCATTTTTAAAATCACTGAAAAAATAAAGCTTTTCACCATGTTTTATTCCAATCAATTATTGTAGTAGTTGCTTTTTTGTTTAAAAAAATCCTCTCTGTGTGCCTTCCTGCAGACCACAATTGGCAAGAAAGCACTTCTAGGTTTCCTGGAGCCATTTGTAGGGATGGGTTAGTTTAAATTAATTCTGACAGTATAGATTATTAAAAAGCTGTATGAACCTGTCAGCAAAATAGGGAGCAGGGGAGAGAAGGAAGCCAAAGAGAAGAAATCAAAGCTGCCTTTGCATCCAAATTTTTCCAGATGGCCCTTTATGCTACTAAGAAAAAAAAATCATTTTGCAGCTAATTTACCTTGAGTTTTTTTCTTCAGTAATAAAAATGAAGAAAGCAGCAATGGGGAAAATGGAAAATGTAGAAGTAAGGAGAAACCTATGTTCAGTTCTCCATAAAATTTCTTGAAGGATTCATGACTTTTGCACAACAAAGCTGCAGTAGGCGAAGAAGCAATTATATCAAGTGGGCAGGAGGTCCCTGTCATTCACATGGATGAAACCAGGGATGGGACATTTTTCCTGGTATTGAGGCAGGTGGGGGGAAAGGATGTTAAGTTTATTTTTGGAGTTAATTGTTTCCAAGGTTTTTTTTCACTGAAAATGGGATGAAATAAGATGTTCCAATTTTGGGAATAATGATCAAAGGAGCACTGAGTACCACCGGTTTTTGCCCCTTGTATAACTTGGAACAGATACAGAATAAAGGGTAACCAGCTTGACTCTTCTCCTTTTTGCGCCTCTTTCTCTCAGCAGATCAATCTAGTTAGCAATGAACCAGCAGCCAGCCTATTGGACAGGCACCACACAATTGGGTTGAGAGTTGGCTAGTTTCTTTATTTTTTGGACCAGTGTGCAGTCAGACACAAACAGGTTCACGGTGGTTTTCAGAATAATTAAACCTCTCATGAAATACTGTACATCATAAGCCTCCACAATACAATCTAAAGTATCTAAAATATTAAAATTAAAAATCCACAGCAGTTGTAATGAAACATCTACAGTATCTAGCACATTAACCCAATATCTAACAATAAAATGGACATTGTCTTACCTGAACGTCCCTTTTATGAGCGCTGCGTACACTATCCATGGCTGGGTTAGTTCCCTTCAGCCCTGGCAACAACTGAGAGAGAGCTAAACTTCCTTCCTGCTTACTA
>JANHZT010006689.1:15670-28914 GCA_032468215.1 Stegonotus admiraltiensis | reverse complement strand
GTGGGGGGCGGGGGTGCTTTGAATTTTGGGTGGGGGCACGCGTGTGAGCAATCCCCCCCCCACTACCCCCACTTTTGGCACACGACGGCAAAAAGGTTAGCCATCACTGTTCTAGGGTAACAGAAAAATTCTAGGTTAACAGAAAAGAGGAGGGATAACATGTATTCCAATCCATGAAAAAGAGAGTGGGAGAAAAATGGAAAGCTTGTCTACTTTGATTCCATGCTGCCTTAGATCTTGTTATAGAAGAGTTCACCTAGCAATATGAGGAATAAATTTTTGTAAGGAAAAATTTTTGTAAAAGCCAAAGAAACATCCTGCAACCTAGGAAAACAAGAGAATTGAAATGGAAAGAAAAGAAAAGTCAGCTTCTTAGTCCTGGTAAAAAAGTACTCCTCAAGAAAGAAATGTTTATCCCACATGCACACACTCTATTTTCCACAGCTTCCTAGAGGACTGCTTGCTGTATGGTTGGCGTCTAGACAACATGATAGAGAAAGCTTTTCTGAGGCCAAAACAGAAATGGAGGTGAGAGAGAACTAGGAAAAATGTAATGTGTTCAATCTCATATGACCACAGGATTTGCTGCCACAAACATTCCCCTATTTATCTTGTGGTTCAGTCCTTCCATCCACAAATGCAACAAAAAGATGAACGCAAACGAAATGAATTCAGTTAAAATCAATACATTCTAGTAACATTTAATCCAGTGGTTCTTATGCTTTTCTTTATGCAAACCACTAAAATATCATCAAAATATTTCAGAATCACCACATAAGCAAGAAATTGGCAACACAGCATCTTTAAGCACCATGGGGTAGGGGTTCCTTTGAAACATCTTTCACTGCATCCTCAAGTTAAACAAAACACAACATTTACAAGGAAAAAAAAACATCTTGCAAGATGTTGTCAGTTTTTCAAGACAGATCAGCCTAGGAATTCAGCATCATCTATGTCTGTTCTACGTTTGTTGTACAGCTATAGTAACTGTATCTTGCAAGTCTGAATTCACTTCCCTCTCCTTCCTCCCTTTACGTTCAACTAGGGAGAGGCTTGTCTGAGATGTTTACTCACATTACATTCCTGTTCTGGGCACAGTTCTCTTTTATCTGACCATTCTCTTGCTAGTAGTTCTTCCTCCTATATCCCCAAGGCATTCCCTTCTTTCCTCTACAGACGTTGGCATTCCCACCCAAACTTATGTGACTACGACAAAATTTTGAAAGATTTAGGCAATTCTCGGTATGGTTTTTAAAAATATCTATTAATATGAATTTTACATTTTATATTTGTGGTTGTTTTATATTTATTATCATCTGCATCAATTGTTTTATTTGATTGTTGTTCACTGCTCAGAGTTGCTTTTGATGAAATGGGCACCTATATAATATTAGATAAATACAATTCTGAAAAAAACCTGTTGTTATCTTTACTAGGAACCATCTTCAGTATGTATAAAAGTACCAATGCTGTCCTAACCATTGGGTTGAGCACTAGTGCTATAATCCTAGAGCAATCAATACTCTGTATTGTTCTAATCCCCATACTTAGTCAGACGGCATGAGAGGTCAAGCACTATTGAATAAATGGGTACGTGTATGGTCCAAAAAGCTAAATAGAAGGTCAATCTCACCATCCACTTGAGGTAGGGAATGTTTAAAAACCCCTGCTTCAAGTTATTTGCCCATGACGAAATAGAGAGATATGAAAATGAATAAAATAATTATTCTACTTGCTGCTGGCACATAATTTGTCTCTGCACTTCAAAGTGTTGGAGACAAAAAAGATACATGCACTGCTAACCACAACACCAAAATTTGCAAATATCTTGTAATGAGGTAGAGATTTCTACATGGGATTATACTCGATGACTAAGGAGAATAATAATTAACTAAATAATTTGGTTTGAAAACTAATATTTAACTGTTTCATTGAAATATCTCTTATACTTTATTATTTTTGTTTTGTGCTTTCTTCCCTTCATGGTTTATAAATGTGCACTGCAAGAGCCCTTGGCTAACAACAGAAGGCTAGCATTAGTGTGACTCAGATTTTTCACCTCACAGATCATCTTTAGCTCTTCTTCCCCCTAAATGCTATGTTTCATCCTGTAAATACAATTCCAGCAGCTAGATACCTCCCAACCTATGGCCTTAGCAACTTCTCTGAATCTCAGAAGGAACACAGTTCTAGGCTGGCTCAGAAGAAAACCTTAGGCTTAACAACGGTAAGTCTGATGCCTCCAAGAAATTTGCCATGGGCTACACCAAATAACACTCCAGATCTAGCCATAGAAAGCAGCAGATACCATTAAAATAAGGAAACTGGGGAAGGGCAGCACCTCTTCCCCTATGTCTCCTCCCTTCTGGAATCCATTTAGACAAACAGAGCAACAAACAATAACATAAAATGGAACAGAAGACAACTTGGTTGAGAAAAAGCCCATAGCAATTAAAATGTCACACCGAAAAAATTGTTTTAAGTCAGCAAGGATAAGGAAAAATAGTTACGCTGGATGCATCTCACTTAGGACAGCATTCCAATGCTTCCAAAGCCCCAGCCTCTCAAAGGTTCATCTGCCTCTCAAGCTGATATGGCAGGGGGTCTTTTTTTTAGATGTTTGAGTCCCAAAGTATTTAGGATGGAAAAACAACAGCATCTGAATGGAAGATGCTATGGTTAATCATATCCATTTCATAAAAGTTATCCTAAGAGGGTCTCTAGATGCAGGAGCAGGATTAAAGCCCACAGAGCCACTCACAAAACCACAGGAAGATCAAGAAAAGTCAACAGGGACATAGTTATTATCTCTTCTCAGGTCATGGAGATCAAGGCTCTTTAGGTACCAAATCACAAACAATGAATGGTCTAGTAGTGTGCCTTAACCACCAACCAGCCATCTAAAATACTATAATATACAGGAATTCATTTTAGAAACAAGCAGAGGAAAAAAGAAATCAATTATCAAATGTTACATCTGCAGGAGTCAAACATGATATCATTATCCATCCCTTCTTGCTGTTTCTCCCCAGTATCCGATCATCTAACATATGTGCAGTCTCTGTACATGAAGTTTGCTGAATCAAAGGAACTGTGGTGGTGCAGTGGTTGGAATGCAGTACTGCAGGCTAACTCACTGCTGACTCCAGGAGTTCGATCCAAACCAGCTCAAGGTTGACTCAGCCTTCCATTCTTCCAAGGTGGGTAAAATGAGGATTTTTGGGGGCAAGATGTTCACTCTATAAACCACTTAAAGATGGCTGTAAAGCACTGTGAAATGGTATATGTCTAAGTGCTGTTGATATTGCTATCAGTGCCTGTATTAAGGTAAATAGAATAAATCTTACCTGGATTCCCCTGGATAACTTAAGCCACTAGCAATTTAACTCTGAATGCTTATCAAACATAGATGTTTCAGAATATAATAGAATAACAGAATTGGAAGGGACCTTGGAGATCTTCTAGTCTAACCCTCTGCTCAAACTGGAGACCTATACCATTCCAGACAAATGGCTGCTCTTCTTAAAAGCCTCCAGTGATGGAGCACCCACAACATCTGAAGGCAAACATTTGTATCTGTATTAGCAAGCTATTATAGCACATCTAATAAAGCCAACATAAATGTGATTTTCTAATGTGTTAACCAAAGATTTCTGAGAAATCCCAACCACAGAGATGTGACTCATTTAGAGATACATCAAAGGTAAGGACCTTGTTGTCAGCATACTAAACTTGTCTCTTATCTTGCAGACTTTCCAAGACCAGGTTTCAAAATATGATGGAAATAATGCAGGGCAACGCAAGCTTGTCTTTTCATGGCCATCTTATTTATATATCATGAAGAACATATAAAAACTTAAGCCACTTATAACCAGTATTACCCAGAATTTGATCTGTTTGTCATCAGCACTACCATTGCACCTTCTTCAACAATCTTGCCCCTCCCTAACATTTCCCATTCTTTCCTGAGCATTAACTAAGTGGTTTTATGGCACATCACTTGCTTTATGATATATATGCATCACAAACAGACTGCAGGGCACAAGGTTATCTACCATACATCCTACTCCAGGGAAAAACAAATCTAAAACTCATGGATTTCAGGTAAGGTAACTAGGGGGCAGTACAGTCCCTAACAGAAGACAAGGAATCATATCTAAGAAGTTGTAGTATTCTAATAATTTATTCAAAGAAAAGCAACAGATATTTATGTGCAATAATTGCCATTCCTTCATTTGTGATTGTATTAATGAACAGTTATGATATGAAAAGACTAGCTGGATCTGCAAAGATCTGTGTTCTCATATACCCAAAGTGAGGTTTCTAGAAGCCAAGTATCAAAGCAAGGTTCCCTGGCAATTTCAGTAATTCTGTAACAAAAAAGTTTCAGGAAAGCATAATTCTGGAAACCGTAGGCATTTATTTTTTCCAGTGCACAATTAAGAAAAATTCCAAATTCCATTGATTCTAAATCTATGTTATGATTTTAAAAGATTTGCACAACAATTCTGAAACCCAGAAATAACTAAACCAGGATGCTAGGTTATATCCATTCTTTTCAAATAAGACTTTTTCTGTCTCCCCACCCACTCTAGCTTTTAAAAAGCTGGCTAACACACAGGGTACAATCAAAATACACACAGGTTCTGCAGATACTTGCATCACTACAACTGATTGTTGCTTATGTAAATATACCTAAAACAGCTGCTCATTTTGAAAAGTCAGGCAAAGGCCAGGTACTGTAGAAAACCATCATATATCTGTGTCTATCACCTGACATACATGTCTTTACATGTGTTTGCAATTAATGTGAAAGTTAGAACATTAATATGCAATTGCTGTAATCTATAAATTGGAAAAATTCTGTTTTATGACAGAATTCCTGAAGTTCCAGAATTGCTCTAGAGGTATCTTGATTTGTAAGGCAAGCAACATGGATTAAATAGTAACATTACTTGGTTCCACATATCTCTGGGTATTGTACAGTTGCCCCGCTGTTCCCATCAGTCCTGTCCCTAATCAAGTCATCTCCTACCATAGTATCTAATCTAGGTCATTTGCTCAGCAAATTAGTTGCTATTATTCCTATATACCAGACCTACCAACAGCAGCAGCTCTACTTCCCTCCACTCCTCACCCCCATCAAAACACACTTATGCCCTTGCTTCAATAGCTATCTGCTTTCAGAGCCAAATGACCCTTCCAGAAAGGCAATCTTAAGCAAATGGACTGTTAAGAAGGGAAAATATGCACAGCCCACTCTTTTGTTGCAGGGACAACATGATTTCCCTCTGGTCTGAAACGAAATGTTTGTTGGGGTGCACACAGAGGAATAGCTTTAGGCACATGGATCAAAAGCTAGCTACACAGCAGGGCCATTCCTGGGATTGCAATTAAAACCAAGACTTGATATGTGCTTAGAATACTGAGTTTGAACCAGCTGTTAAAAAAAAAAAAGGAAACACAGCAAAATGGCCATCTACATTTATCAAAGGAAGAAGGGATATAAACGCATCCTTAATCCTGCAAACTGTGGGCAGATAGAACTGCTCCAGTAGCCCTTTGCTCAAGCTTGCAAGAAACAGCATCATTCATTGTCATCTGTTCAGACAAGGAATATAAAGATGGTCTCCAGCTGCTACCAGGAGGAATCAGGAATGTAAAAATGGAAGCCTATCGGTCTGATAGACTAACATGAATAAATGATGGCTTGTCCATCTGGACAACTAAATGCAAGCAAAGCGTTATGATTTTTCTGTGATTTCTGTCATTAAGACCTGTCTGTAAAATTTATAGGAAGCAAAGCCCAGAGAGACTGTCCAATGTATTTTTTTTTCTGAATAACAACATCCTCTAATCACTGCTCAGCTCCACCCTATCCTAACGGACTCTTCATCTTCTTCATTCCTCTTGGGTGGGAGGGCAGAGGGGTTCAGTTTCTGTACAGATTATAGGCTAATTCTCAAAGGTTTGGCAGGAGAAATCACACTAAGCCAAGTCCAGACTTTGGACTCAAACCAAGCCAGCACATCAGAGCCTGCCTGGCTTTTTTCCCACCAGAGTCTAATTCTGGCAGCCACACCAGCAGCTAAAAAAGAATCTTGCAGTGCCAGTGCCCCAAAAGCAAGGTACCAATTGCTGGAAAGGGGCTCTGCGATGGCTATTTCTAAAAGTCAACCTGGCAGCTGCCCAGGAAGCAAATCAACACTAAAACAACTCTCCTCCCCAAATCCTGCAGACTTTATCTCTGCATATTTAAAAAAAAACAAAAAAACAAACCCAAACAGAATTAGCATTTCACATTTCCCCACCCTTTTCACAGTGATGTAAACAGTTTCATTCAATGAAATACCTGGTGACTTGACCCAACCATTTCAAGAACCACTGGTGGGGGAGGAGGAGGAGGAACTATGTTACTACAAGTCAAAATTGCTTTTCTCCCCTCACAAAGGGCAACTCAGGATCAGCATCTTTAGATGTTGTAAATCAAGAGCCATGGGTTCAGAAATTGCCTAACTCTGAGCCTAAATCAGCTAAAGGCTAAATATTCCTTTGATTAAGAGCTTGGTTAATTGGTGTGGACTTGTGGGCAGTTGTTGACAAGCAAGCCAATGCAAGAGGCCAAAAACTGGGGCAGAAAGGCTAGGCAAGTAAGACTCCTTTTGAACAGCTGGACCTGGCTATCCACTTGAAGCCAGTAGACACCTGGGTGACCCAGTTGGAACATGCTAGGCTGGTTAGAACAGCAGCAGCCATGACCGAGAACTGGGAGCAAGGCTGTGCTTTGCGAGGAATGGATGCAAAGGAAAGGATACCCCAAAGGGTCTAACTAGCAAAATCAAAGGAAAATTTGGAACGGAGGTCATAGCAAAGTCCACTGACCATCACGCCCCGCAGAATCCTTGTCCTGCACGGACGCCCCCCTCCCCGCAGGCGCAGTGCACCAGGGGTGCTCCAAACCGAAGCCAGGGGCATTTCTCTCCCTGCCACCCCGCTCCTGGCTCCTTACCTGCCCACTGTCTGGTTGGCCAGCTGCCGCATGCGGTTGAATTGCTTCTTCATGGTTGCGCCCTTGGCCGGAGAGCGCAGCGGAACGAAGGAGGTGGGAGGATCGGTAGCTATCCCGGGCTGGGAGAGGCGGAGGAAGGCGGTTACATGGCCCCTTCTTCTGCAGGGTAGAAAGCGAAGGAGGACTCTAGCACTGCAGCAACGGCGGGAAAGGAGGAGGGCAGCCGCCGGCCAGCAACAGCGCAGCCTCCTGCATCCTCTCGGTGCGCAGCGGCGTCACTTTCTCTCTCCCTCTCTCTCTCTCAATAAGCGCAGCCGCGGCGGAGCGAGCACGCCCGATCGGCCCCGAAGCCTTTCGCGCTCGCGCCTGGCCTATACCGGGCCGCTCGTGTTTCGCTGTGCTGCGCTGCGCTCCGATCCCGGCTCTTCCCCTCTTTCTCATCGGCGCCAGCCCGGATTCTCTGCGCTACTCTTAACACCGGGCGGGGAGGGGGAGTAGCGGCTCGCACTGCGGCTGCCCAGGCTGGGGCTCTGGGAACTGTAGTTCCCCCCCCCCACCTCCTTCTTCTGTCCGCCTCTTTCTGACGTGTGATGGACGCTGCGGAGCACTTCGAAGCCGCTAACTCCGGCCGAGGCAAGAAAGGAAGAAAACGATGAGCATCGCTGCTACGGAGTCTGACCCGGCTGGCCGAAGAGCGGGGATTTCCATCAAGAAGACCAGGAAGTCTTGGAATGAGACGATCGTTGCCGTCGGGAAGGAATACAGCAAATTAGCCTTTTGGGAGCGGGGACGTCTTCACTCTCCTCTCCTTGAGCCGCAAACAGGATGGACAGTTGCAAACAACCCTCCCCACACCAAAGGTTTGGCCCTGGATGGATACATACTTCGGGGGTGATTGCCACAAGATGGCCACGAGATTCCTTCTTTCTAGCCTTCCCCACAAAGGCTGCTCATTGTGTGGGTGGTGGTACCTCACATCTGGAGGCCTCCTTTGGAAGGAGGTAGATAACAAATGGGTGGCTTTTCTGAGGGATGCTGCTTATCTGGATCCACTTCGTTCGGACTGCAGGTCTGGTTTTGGAATGAGAACTGCCCATCCTCTCTGCTAACTGTTGCTGTTAGTCCCTGCCTGGGTAACTGCAGCATTTTAAATACATTCGAACTACTGTAGTATTGTAGCCTCTTGTGTTGTGGACGCCGCCCTGATAACCCTAAGCATTCACTTAGGGTTGCAAAGTCTTAGCAAGCTCTTACTGAATTTACTCTCCTCCCTCCTCTGCCTGCTGCCAAGCCTTCCACCAGTAGAGACCTCTAAAGGGTGCAGACCAGCTCTAAAACCCACTTTGTCCTAACTCAAGCCCAAACCCACCCTTCATCCATGGCAATTTGTTTTTGGACAGAATTGCATATTGTTCATTTCCCTTCTCCCGCTTTTTGGCTAGGCCCCTAAACCTACATTTTCTCTCCCTCGATTCTGCAACAATTCACCTTCTAGCCAAATTCACTGGGTGATTCTCTTTGAAACAAATGTTCTAGCTTTTCATCCTCTACACTGGCAGCTGAATTATTTGCAGACATCCTCAACCATCTTTACTTCTTGTTCAGGAGTAGTTTTTATGCTAGTGTTGGTGGGACTTCCCACCAGAGATGTTTTCAGGGAAGGTCATGCCAAACCGATAGGTGCAATTTGAGAATCAAAGCCTTCCCCCTTTTAAATGCAGGCAATGCATTTAAAAGGAGGCACATGTTAAAAAGAGGTGTGGTCCCAATTACTCAATTACACTCACTATTTAGACATTGATGACCCATCCTGGGGTTGCCCCTGCTCCCTGCCATGCTGGTTCCAAATGCTTTTGCTATTTCTTTACCTTTCATATTACCATTTAGTTATCTTTTCCTGTCTTGTACTAACTTCTGCAAACACTGGGCTGTATGTATTTATTTATATATAATGACAATTTATAGAACTGCTTGCTTGTCAAAGACACGGCAGCATACAAGGATTAAAAAAAACATTAAAAACCCTAATAATAGATGTTCATCAGAGATCAAGAATTCCATCATCAAATCCTACCAATAAACTAGGAGTGTTGCTTCATTTTTTTTCTGCAGTTATTGCCATCTAACCAGGTAGTAAATACTTCCATTTTACAGTTGAAGAACACTGAATTTGGATCAAGCAATAATTGATTGTGGGCAAAAAAGACATAGAAAGAAAGCGAAGCAGGAAGGAAAGTCATAATGTGAAGCCAAAAGAGTTCATGGAGCCATAAGAAGTAAATTGTCAAGGCGCTGGGTAAGTTCTAATGGTATGTTAATTGTTTCTATAAGTTGTAAAAGTGTTATTTGAACTTGTGGGCAAATGTATGGAAATGTCAGTGAAAAACAAGTTTCTCATATCTTACAGAAAGTACTATCCCACTATTCTGGGGGGTGGGTGGGGAGATATGTATTCTGGAAAATCCATCATAAACACTTAACTCTAAACAAATGCCATTTAGCTAATATCACTGTAGGTTTTCTTAATAGAAATAAATATGTGGCTCAAGGGATGGGGAGGCGCAGTGAAAAGCCCTAGGGCTCAATCTTAATGGTGACATCTGAGAATTGCTGCTATAAAATTAAGGACAATATTAAAGTTTTTTTTTTAAAAAATGTCAATCTAGAAAAAAAGCAGATGCACCACATGTCATATACAGGTAAGACAATAATTGTATCTCGATCTTTTAATAATACATACAAACAGAAATGTCTCAGGTAAAGTCATTTAATTGAGGGAGGGAGGGAGGGAGGGAGGGAGGGAAGGAAGGAAGGAAGGAAGGAAGGAAGGAAAGAAGGAAGGAAGGATCCCTAAACTTGTATGGATAATCTTTTCTTTTAAAAAAACCAAGCACAGAGAAAAGTAAGGGACTTGCACTTCAGTAAGTTTGTTGGTTTCTGTTTAGGAATCTGCCTATATATTTTGTGGAATGGGTAAGGCCTCCATAGGCTCAAAATCATGCTGTGTCATTACATTGGTTAGCTATCCTGGTTTTGCAGAGACATATTTTGGGGGAGCAAAGGATAAAAGAAGGATAAAAGCAGAATTGCAACACAAGCCCCCTCCCCCTTTTTACATGTGTCATGATGTTATATACATGCCTGAAAGAGACAAAATTTATGGCATGATGCTTTTGTTATTCACAGGAGCCTCAAATTTACCAGGTTTTCCCGTCTCTTCCATCTCTGAAATTGTTTGGAAGGTAAATCCTGATACTGCTTCTTCTACAGAAACAATTGCCTCATTTCCTTATGTTTTCAATCTGAATTGAAGCCACAATGCCTTCTCCAAAAATTTGTACCTCTATGCAAATGTTAGACATCTGAGTTTGAAGAGGGGGACACAGATTATATTGGAATAGGCTGTGGCAAGGATAACTCCGTCTTAACTTTGTGTCCATGGAGTTTATCACATGTTTTGCCGCTATTATAAATTGGTTTCATACTGATTGCAGGTAGTCATATATTGGAATGCATTTTATTAGCAGCAGGAGATGTCTCATATATATCCCAAAGTGTCAGGACTCAACATTTTAAATTTCCAACCTCCTGGTCCAATGCAATGGAAGTATTCCACGACCACATATGGCCAGTAAGTTACCATTCAGCCTGTTTAAACACCTTCAGCAAAGGAGAGTCCACCAGCTTTTGAGTTACAGGTAGACCTTGACTTAAAACCACTTGTTTAGTGACCATTCAAAAGTACAATTGAACAGAAAAATGTGACGTACAGCTTACTCACATTTAAAATCATTGCAGCATCCCCATGGTCATGTGATCAAAACCAGCATTATTTACGATGGTTGCAGTCACCGAGGGTCATGAGATTACCATTTGCACCAACTGGCTTACAATAAGCAAAGTTCATGAGGGAAGTAGGATTCAGTTAATGACCAGTGTTTCACTTACAAACTGCAATGATTCGCTTAACAATCATGGCAAAAAAAGTTGTAAAATTGGGTGCAACTTACTTAATAACTACGTTGCTTAGCAATGAAAATTCTGGCCCCAATTGTTCTGGTAAATTAACTACCAATTGTCTGTTCCATTACTGAACAGCTCTTTCAAGGTTTTTTTCTTCTTCCTGATATCTAACCAAAATCTAGTTCTTTGACATTTAAACCATTGTTTCTTGTCTAGTCTTCTAGAACAACTCGGAACAGTTCGGCCCCATCTTCTGCATGACAGCCCATCATGCAAATGACAGTCTCCCCACAATCTTCTCTTCCATAGGTTAAACATACCCAACGCTTCTAACCGTGTCTGTAATTTTTCCCCTTTTAGGACCTTTATCTTGATTGCTAACTTCTGGATATGGGTGAGGTCAAGTTAGTCAATGTTCTTTCCAAACACAGTCCCCAGAACTGGAAGTAATATTTTAGATGTGATGAGAAAAAAATAGAATGGAGAGAGGCATATGATACTACTGTTGATGCAGCTACAGCATAATGTTGACTCATGTTTAGTGTGTAATCCACCAGGATACTCAGATCTTTTCACATGTACTGCTGGGCAGTATGCTCCTATATCTTAAGCCCATGCCTTTGGTTTTTCTATAACTAGATTCAGTACTTTGCATATTAACCGGTGATGACATTTATCTTGCTGGTTTCCACTCACTGCTCCTGCTTGTCAAGGTCTTCCTGCAATTTGACGTTGTTTTCTCAAGTACTTGCTACCCACCCTTCCCATCTCTTTCCCTTCAGCAAACATATAGCCCTATTTTAAAAGCTCTCATCCAAGTAATTTATAAATACATAGGATAGCACAGGGCCTAGAGCGGAGTATTGCAATGTGCCATTTATCACCTCCTCCCATTGACAGAGTCATTGGTATATAGTCAGTGGGTGCAATTGTTCAGTCAGCTTTACATCTCTCTAATGATTGCATTGTCCAGCCCACACTTTGCTATCTTTGACTTGGATCTCATGGGAGAGTTTGTCAAATGCTTTGCTGAAGTCAAGATACATTATGTCTATCACATTGCTCCATCAACAAAGGAGAGTTAAATCTGAAATTGACATCAGTTTCCTGGTTCCTCTTTAAAAAAAGAAGAAGAAGAAAAAAGGAACAACATCTGCTCTTCTTCAGCACTACTCCCATGTTCTATGAGAGATAAAAGGGTCTCCAAGATAACATCACAACATTCTTCTGGACTCTTGAATATAATTGGCCCAGCCTGGAAATTTTATACTTGTTCATAATAATCAGGAGTGCCTAAATCATCTTGAGTTGATTTAGTTGGTGTATCTGTACACTACTAAAAGTCTAGTATTTGTTTGATGCTTTGTAACCTTCAATTTGGTGAAATTGGAGAGTGCACAAAAGGAATTATTGAACCTAGGCAACTCAAATAGTCTTGCTTACAGAATGAAAGGCCTCATGATTCCTGTGGAAATGAAATTTGGAAAAGTTGTAGCTGTTTCAGTGCCACCATGCCTTTGATTACACTTCTTATAAAACCCATAGGTTGTGTGTCACAAGTGAAGATGAGAGAGCTATATCCTTGCCCTCTTTCCCACCTCCCTCTGTCCCTATGCCCAATTGGCTGATGACAAGTCTGATGGATGAACAGCCATTGGTTGTTTTGGAACCAAGGACAAAATTTAAACAATATGACCAATGAGGGAAAGATGAAGGCGTGATTTGAATGACAGTTGGCAAGGTAGAACTGGTTGGAGGGCACCTGTAACCAATGGGTAAGCCCTCTTCTTCTCTACAAGTGGCCATTGGGGACATGCTGGAATTGAAAGCAGGAATATAGTTTTCCTCAGAATCCACAGCTCCCTTTATTCATCTACATCCCAAGCAAAGTGGCTGAGTGTTTTGCAAGTCAGCCAAGGGGGAGAATGAGAAGGCTTCACCAGGACTCTGAGGGTTGTGAGGGAAGGAAAAGGGTGCCAACCTATATTATATGTACAAAGAAGAATGAAATGATCAAGGATTGTCTGATGAACTATAGCTCTGTTGAACACTATCCAAAGGTATTTGTGAGATGGGCAGCTGTATAAATTGGTTTAATAAATAATAAAATAAATAAAATTAGCCTTTTATGTATCCCTTCTATCCCTGCTGAAGTTAATGTGGCTGGCGACCCCCCAGGGGGAGAGCCTTCTCCATTGCGGCACCTGCCCTCTGGAACGACCTACCCCCAGGGATACGTATTATCTCAGATCTCCGGACCTTTCGTCGGGCC
>JANHZT010006687.1:7824-18140 GCA_032468215.1 Stegonotus admiraltiensis | reverse complement strand
TGGCCCAACCAGGTTTCCGTAATACCCGCCAGGTCCGCGCCCCCCTCCTGAACAAGATCACAAATGAGGGGGGCTTTGTTTACTACGGACCTGGCGTTGCACAACAGCAGCCAAAGGCCCGGGTCCTGAGGGTCTGAACAGCCTAGGGAACGAGAAGAGCATCACTCAAATCAGTGAGAGGCCACTGCATTCCCTTTTTATGGGAAGGGGAAGATTCTTTCAAATCACACTGGACTCCTGGTGACTACAGGTAGTCCTCGATTTACAGCAGTTCATTTAGTGACCATTCAAAGTCACAACAGTACTGAAAAAGTGACTTATGACTGTTTTTCACTCTTACAACCATAGCAGCATCCCTATGGTCATGTGATCCAAATTCAGATGCTTGGCAACTGGTTCATACTTATGACCGTTGCTGTGTCCCAAGATCATGTGATTCCCTTTTGACAACCCACGTCAATGGGAAAGGCAGAGTTCACTTAACAATTGGGTTACTAATTGATCAACTGCAGTGATTCACTTAACAACTGTGGCAAGAAAGGTAAAATGGGAAAAAACTCATTTAACAAATGTCTCACTTAACAGAAATTTTGGGCCCAATTGTGGTTGTACATCAAAGACTACCTGTTTTACACACAATTTTTGTGGCTAACCCTAACCCTAACCCCGCCTTTTTTACTCATTTAGCCGACCCTAATGCTGGGATTTCTGGTACTCTTTCACTCCACCCCTCCCGGCCTTTGAGGGAGCAAACAAGCCAAAGCAGAACTACTCAGCTATTATCTTATATGGCGCTGCTATATAGAAACATAGGAAACAGATGGCAAAAGATGACCTGCTAGTCCATCACCAGGAACTGTGGTGGTACAGAGAGTAGAACGCAGCATTGCAGGCTGACTGCATTCCCACTTTCAGCACTTCTATCCTGACTGGTTCAACAGCAAAAAGACTTATATATCGCTTCAGTGCCTTACAGCCCTCTCTAAGGGCTAGACAGAATCAGCCTATTGCCCCTAACAATCTGAGTCCTCATTTAACCAACCTTGGACGATGGAAGGCTGAATCAACTTTGATGTCAGCCCTAGAAGCCATCTTTTTCTTTGGAGCTGCCACATTTATTGTCTGCAAGGAGCGGTAGAAATTTAGCCACAACAACATTCCTTTCTCTGGGAGTCAAGGACAACTGCCCTGCACCTGGACGGCAGTGGCTGGGGATTGCCTCCAGCCAGTGTGGGTGCAGGGGATAGATCTTTGATGTTCTTTTGGGTGGGGAAACCTCAGAACTCTCAGATTCGGGTTTTCCCAGATGTGCCAATATGACTTCTCTAATAAAATGGAACTTTGAGGAATTGCCTGCCTCAGAGTGTTGTTTTGTTGGGGTTGTTAGTTGGAATGCTGAAACTTGAGCTGGTGAGACTCAAACTGCTGGCAGTCAGCAGGGGCCTACAGTGCTGCATTCTAACTACTGCGCCACTGCAGCTGTTCTTGGAGGACTCGGCCTTCTGCCCTTCCAAGCCCAGTAACCACACGTGCAGTGGGAAAATTCTGTGTCGCTGCAATGTCCACAAGAATTGGTTACCGAATTATAATATCAACTGGTGCCAATTTTTTGAGATCTATAACAATATTTACCCACATACTTACACGCATGTAAATTAGGTTTGAGATCATGTATTTTATCACAGAGATGTTATTATTCACGAATAATGTTAGAATTATTTTTAATTTATTGTATGTCTATTGCTGGTCGATGACCGTAATAAAGTTTTATTCTATTCTATTCCAAGCCCAGTAAAACAAGGACCCGGATTGTTGGGGGCAAAATGCAGACATTGTAAACTGCGCTATGAAGCGGTATATAAATCTGCTATTGCTATCAAGCATGCCCTTTTTTGTTTTATTTATTTAAATTAATTTTAAAACTTGTATTTTTTATTTTTTGTAAAATGGACACATGCTTATCCCAAGCATGTTTAAAGTCAGTGACCCACTACCGCTGCTGGAAACTGGTTCCCAGCTGCCACTATTCTTTCTGTGAAGTCACCCTTTCTAACATGACTTTTGATCTTCCCTCCTATTAGTTTGTGTTCTTGAGTTTTGTTTAACATTGAAAACACTGCCTTCTAGAACAGGGGTCCCCAACCCCCGGACCACTGCTACGCTGCCTGAAGCAGTGCATGCATCCCCACTTGCTCGAGCAGCGGTTCTGACCCAGGCTTAACAGAATCACAAAACAGACTCCTCGTCCCGAAAAGACTCCTCTTTTTATTTGGTTAATGTGAATTCCTATCATTCACATCCAGAAAATCCCCAGCAATAAGCCTTTCAAGGTTTAATTGCAAGAACAGACCTTATCAGTCCTTGGATAGTTGCCAGGCCGAGAGCTTCCAGTTGCAATGCTGTAAAATGAAATACCTGGCAAGGGGTCTCTGTGAGGCACAAACTCAGATAAGCAAATCGTCACAATAATAAGCAAACTGATTATCTCCTGCAAACAACGCTCCCCTTTTGCTCCTATTTATTCCCTATGGGAGTGGCCACTCAGCCTCCTTTACTTCCGAGTTGACCCGTTCCTTAGTTGTCCCCTTCTCCTGACAGCTCTGCGCATGCGCGCATCCGGAACTGTCTCCGGCTGTCCTTCCCCACTTATCTCTTACTCCGAAGGCAGCTGATAAACGTCCATCTCTGCCTCCAATGCTGAGCACCCATCAGAGCCTTCCCCAGACTCCGGGACTGGCCCACGTTCCCCCCCAACCTCCTCACTGTTCAAGTCACAGTAACGCATTCAGTCCCCCCAATTTCTCCTGATAGGTTTTATCCCTCAAAGCTTGCACCATTTTTGTTGCCTATCTCTGGATCGGCTCAGCTTTGTATCATGTTTTTAAGTGGGGTCTCGAGAACTGGACAGTGTTCCAAATGGGCTCTTTCTATAGCAGGATTAGGACCTCCTTTTTCCTTGTTCCTTCTTTTTATCCCAGAATTTTGTTTGTGTTCACAGCTACCTGGCCACGCGGTTTGCTCACTTTGCAGCCATCTGCTATGAGTACAGCTACATCTTTTTCTTCTCTTATCCAACACTGTACCCTAATTCTGTACTGTCAGAGGATTCATCTTCCCTAAGTGCATGATCTTACATTTAGAAACACTGAACTGCAGTCTCTACATTTTGACCAATTTTTCAGCCGTGCCAAATCATTTTCCATGTTACAAATATCCCCAGGAACACCAACTCTATTATAAATGTGTGTGTCATCAGCAAAAAGGCAAATCTTACCTAGCAATCTTTCTGTTATATCATACAATGTTGAACGGAAGAGGACCTAGAACTGAGCCTGGGAGTATGCCACTTGTGACAGGTCTAAGAGAGTGGGCCATGAACAATCACACCCTGGGCTCTGTCCTTGTGCCAACTTTCCACCACGCCAGAGCCTGTACAACTTTTCATGAGTTTGTTATGTGCAACTGTACCAAACACTTTGCTAAAATCCAGATAGGCTACATCCACAGCAGTTTATGAATATACCCATGTTTCCCCGAAAATAAGGCCGGGTCTTAAAAACCAGCTAGGGCTTCTTTTTTGGGGGGGGTGTGTGTCTTATTCCCCCCCCCATGTACTGGTATGAGGCGGGGGGCGAGGGGCGCCACATGCTAGCTTCCTGAAAGGTCACAGCAGGCCATCCCACCATTCAGGAAACAGCAGATTCGCAGGTGCCGCTCAGGCTTGTCTCCAGCAAGCGTGGCCACTTTGGCAGCCAATTGCAGCTGCAAAAGCAGCTGGAAGCCAAGCGATGCGCCCCACACGCCTCATGCCCTCCTTACCTAACAGTGATAGTCACAGCAGGCAGTTCCATCCACGGAACAGCTGCCTTGTGGGTTCCGCGCCGGCCGCTGCCTCCAGCAAGCGCAGCTGCTTTTGCCATCAATTGTGACCACAAAAGCAGCAGGAGGCCAAGTGATGCGCCCCACGCACCTTGTGCCGGCCTTCCAAAGGGTACTGTAGTAGCAGTACCCTTTGGTACCATTTCAGAAATCTTAACTTTTAAGACCATACTGGGCCACGTGGGTCAGGATAAAATAACAGTAAAAAAATTGTGGATAGCTGCTGCTACAGTACCCTTCGGAAGGCCAGTGCGAGGATCGTGGGGTGTACTGCTTGGCCTCTGGCTTCTTTTGCGGCCGCAATTGGCTGCAAAAGTGGCCACTTGCTGGAGGCAGCGGCTAGAGCGGCTCAGTTGATCCGTGGGCCCCGATTAATGGGCCAAGCAGCCCTGAGGGAAGGGCAGGGCTGCCTCCTGTGCTGGCCATGCCCACTCCCTTCAATAGGGCTTATTTGGGGGGGCTTATATTAGGCCTACCCCCACAAAATCGGGCTAGGCCTTACTTTTTGAATAGGTTGTATTTTCAGGGAAATACGGTATTATATTTATAGTATATTTATAATATAATATAAAAATATAAACCTTTATAAAACCAGCATTATACAGCTTCTAAAATATCCCCATAGTATTTCAATATATGTTATATCAGGCTGGAAATGTTTATTAAAATATAATCAGGAGTCATCTTGGGCAATTGCAAAACTGGGCAAAATTCCAAAGCAGATAATAACAGGTGTTGCTTAAAAGAGACTCGTGTTCAGCCAGAATAGAAAGATCACCAACTCATTTTGTTAACTCAAGCACTTCAGAATGACTGTCATGCAGTCAGGCAACAATGGAAGAAACATGCTTCTAAAACAAGCCATTAACTGAGTTCCTAGATCATACTGGTTTGCTTAACCACCATTATACTAAAGAAATGAGCTGAGATCATGCAACAAGCTACACCAAAACCAAATGTGTCACATAGTGGCTTAGAGACACACACACACACCCATCCCCAAATATTGCAAAGAAAAACCGACGGCTAGGCACATGGACAGAGAAAAAAGGGAACTAATTAGTATACATTTGGGGACAAAGAAAAGGAATTTGGAAATGTATCTTCCATCTTGATGGATTATTTATTTAAAAAGTTGTTTGGGCGTGGGAAAAGAAGGTCTTGACAGCTGCTACAATCCATCTTTACTGGACCCCCAGAGGTAGAGACTGGGGAAAGGAGGGATGCCTGGCTTGCCAAGCTAGTCCAGAGAGGGCTGCAGACCCCCAAGCAGGAGGCCAGTCGTTCGGAGAGACAGTCTGGTGGCCAAAGGTCCTCTGGAGAGGTTACCAGGCTGGAGCTGTGTTTGCTAAACGCCTCATGCGCCTGCAGGGAAGACAACAAGATTCATCAGCAGCAGATTCATAGCACAACTTCAGTTTAAACTGGGAAACAGGCTGGACAAGAAGACAGGAACAACTCCTGTGCAGGGAAAACAAATCATCATTCCCATTTCAGTACATGGAATTCAGCACAATCCATGGCACAAGAGCATTTTCAGGGAAGTTCCCTGCAAACCACAGAGGCACAATTAGCCAGGGTTCCTCAAAATGGTCAGCACTGACCCCAAAATATCAAAGGGACTATCCATTGTTGTTATTTTTAGAACTATTAATTAAAGTAGTATTTATTAAATTATTTTCATACATTGTTTGGTGATCCATGAACCATCCAAAACTTTACCTGAAGACTCTGGGAAGAGTTAAGAGTCTTCTTAACTCTTCTTCTGATTGTCAGAACTAGTTAATTCTAATTTTAAAATCTGTGAAACATCTGGGAACATCGAAAGTTTTTCATTTGTATTTATTTGTTAAATTTATTTGCCAGCCATCTCGCTGTGGGGCTACTTTAGGCAAGTACGTTTGACATCATGCAGAAAAAGAAAAAGAAATTCCGCAAGGAGAGGTGGCAGGCAGTACCTTGTGTTCCGGTCTTGGTCTCGGATCTTCTTCTCCATTTCTGCATCCGTGAGGGTTTCAAGCAGAGGGCACCACTGGTCGGCATCCCCAGTGTTACGAATGGCAATCTCCACAGTCGGCAGGGGGTTTTCACTAACAGATGACATGGGAGAGAAGAATCAGAGCTAACAAAGTCCTGAGCTCCAAACCTTAGAGTACAGGGTCACATCCTTTTATTCTCACTCACATCCTATATGGACTGCCACATCCAGCAGAATTGGATCTGAAGTTAAGCAGACAAGTTGGCTTCAGATTGTGGAAGACACTTGGACTCCCAGGTGCAAGGAAGCAGAGGTGCTGCATTACAGCCTCTTGCAGTCACAACAGCTGAACTCCACGTGGTAGGAGTGGGAAAGCTGTGCCTCTCAAAATGTCTATTTCCAACAGTCCTGAGCAGCACAGCCAAAGGAAATATTCAGCAATACCTGGTGGTTCACAAATTGGCCATCCCTCAGATCCCCCAACTTGGGGACAGGATCAAAGCATAAATACCTGAAGGCGTACGTCTTTTGATGCCAGCTCAGCTGCCCCCGGATGCTGTAAGCGATGGTGGTGACAAACTCACCACCCAGTCCAAGCTCTGAGCACAGCTTCAGGGCAAACTTCTCAGGGGAATTCTCCTTCTCAGACATATCCCACTCAAACTGGTCCACCAAGGAGATGTTCCCCACATGGATGTTGAGCTAGAAGCAGAAGACACAGGTGAGGTTCATTTTTTATATGTCAAGCGAATTTGAATCTAGCCATCTCCTACAGAATATGAAGATCAAAGAAACCAAGTGCTACAGACTGAACTTCAACACAAGGCCTCCATGCCTGCTGGCTGCCTTCCTTTGGAGAGCAACAGATTCCATGCTCCACCTATTTCAGGACATGTCGGGGTAGGCAGTAATAAAAGGCTCCAGCGAAGAAATGGAACAGTACAAAGGTACCCAGAAGTGTCATGCAAGGCAACTATTCTTGTTTGATGTCCCATCAGAATCTTTTTCATAGGACTTGCCTATTCCTATAAAAATATATGCACCTCCATCTTTCAGAATAGCATACAATTATCATCTAAAGAAAACTCGTGTAAGGTCTTTTAGCCAAACACAGAATGCAATTACAAAAGATAGTAGTTAACATATTAAAATAAAATGTATACTGCTTATAAAGCAAAAGCTGAAAAGTCAAGTGATCTGCAGACTTTGGCAATGAAAATTGAGAAAATTGAGACCAAAACAGCTTAAATATAAAGAAGACCACATTAATGGCAACAGGTACAGCAATGACCCTTGGATCTGATAATGAAGATGTTGAAATGATGCAGAGCTTCTGCCTTTCAACAGTAAAAGAACCAGCAGCCACGAAATACACTGTACTCTTACGGTGATATGGCTGACCCCTGACACGCCCAGAGAATCTCCTCTATCTGGACAATCATTTTTCCAACTTAACAACAGAAGGAACAGACTTTTATTTATCTGATTCTCCTTGCTTAGGGAGAGTCCTAGAGTTATCCTTTCATTTCATTGCTGGATAAAACAGCCATTTTGGAATTTATTTTTTCAAATGAACAATAAGTCGTGCCTTATTTCTTAACCAATTTAGGAGACTATTATCTTTATTAGCTAAAAGAGGCTCTCTTTAGTCACAGCCTTTTTGAAGCTCTGCACCATTTTTGAAATTTCTTTGTTAAATGACAAGGAAGAGGATTGCTGGAGGCAGCTAAAATAAGCAAGTGTGGAATATTTTTTCTTTTTAAATTTGATGGAGAAACATAAAGATAAAAGTTGTGGTTTAATTTTACTATTTTTAAAATAATCTGTAGCCCTGGATTGCTTTATTTGGACCCAGTTTGTGGGGGCAATAAGCTGACTTTGTATAAAAAAGAACACCGCTTGGGGGACCCGAAAGCCCTACAAAGCAGATATATACAAAAGTATGAAGGCTATTGCTTAATGCACTGTAAGCCGCCCTGAGTCTCCGGAGAAGGGCGGCATATAAATCAAACTAATAAATAAATAAACAAACAAACAAACAAACAAACAAACAAACAAACAAATAAATGTTTGACCACTAGAGGGAGCTATGAAGATGCTTAATCCTGAGCCTGGGTCTGTCATCAGGGAAATCTTTGAAAGCTCTATACAGAAAATCATCTACCATAAACCGGCTAGGGACTAAAGATACAAATCATACAGATGACATTAAAAATAACAAGATACAGTTAGATGTAGAAAATTATCACCCCTTTGTGACAAGTCAACAAATACCGGACAATGCAAATAACTAATTTTGGAATATAAATCTGATATCATTATGGTAATGGTTTGAATATAACTTTCCCAGTGCTATTGAAACAAGAGTGGCAAGTAAATTCACAATTTTGAAGAGGTCAAGTTTGGGATACTAACAAGGTTGAGAATCCTTTTGAGAAAAAAGAAATCTCAGAGATTTTTTATTCTACAAGGAAGTACTCCAAGTTAATCTACAATTTTTAACAGAACTTTGGGACATTTTCATGAATATTAATAAGGCTGAGAATTTCTTGAAGAAGAGAGACTTCTTCAAATTAGTTAGGATGGATGGATTTTATTAGTTAGAGTAGCAATGAAAGCCCTGGAAAGATATTCAGATGCTGGTGAAGGAAATGAATAATAAGTTATTATTTTATAAAAGTGTCAAAATGTTTTAAAAAGCTATGATGTTCTTACTGTTGCAAACTGACCACAAACTGCAATCAGTAGAGACAATGTGTAATGACTTGCTAAAAGCTCCCTTGGAGACAGGAACCTATGCCTTGGGTAAGACCACTATCAGTAAGAAAGGAACATCTGCTCAAGATGAAAATTAAAGGTAAACAAGATAAGATAGTTGTTGTTAGGCAGGAAATGTCAAGATGACCCTTCGAAGCGTAAAACTACTCGGAGAATGACATAAAGGGGAGCTGGGAGGGCTTCTTAGGCATGGCATGCATTGTGTAGGAGTATAAAAGGTGTAGCCTGAAAACTGCATTTTGCGCTCTTTGAACTCAATCCAATTGGGAAGGGTCTAAGAGGCTGTGCTCGCAACCGCTTTGTATTTTTCTTCATGATATCTCCAATAAACCTTTGATTTTGTGAACCAGACTTGTTTTTGTATTGTGAGTATACAATTAGGGGTTTTATATCTCACACTGTGATATGTCTGTGCTGGTAGTCCTCAATTTACAACCACACTGAGATTAGAATTTGCCCTGCTAAGTGATATGGTCGCAAAGCAAGATGTCATGTGATCGCATTCATAATCCTGGCTCTTCCCACTACAACACTATGAACATGGAAACTGGACTTTGAAGAAGCAGGACAGAAACAATATTGAAGGTTTGGAACTTTGGAACTGGAGAAAATTCCTGAGAATATGATGAACAGCCAAGAAAACAAGAAATTGAACGAATCAATGTGGAGTTTCCAGTTGAGGCACAAATGTCCAGGCTCAAATTACAGGTAGTCCTCAAATTCATTGAAGTTACAGTGGCACAGAAAAGTAACTTATGAAGAGTCCTTGCACTTATGACCATCATATGGTCAAAATTCAGGCATTTGGAAGCCAGCATCTATTTACAATGGTTGCGGTGTCCTGAGTCACATGCTGACCATTTGCAACCTTCCCAATTGGCTTCTGAGAAGCAAAGTCAGTGGGGGAAGAAGGATTTCTTTAATGACCATGTGATTTGCTTAATACAAAATCAGTGGGACTCACGTGACCATTGTCTTGCTTAGCATTGGAAATTCTGGTCCAAATTGTGGTTGTAAGTCAAGAACTTCTTTGTATCATATTTTGAACACATTATGTTAAAATTGAGCTCTCTGGAGAGCCAAAAGATGTTCCTCTACACCTCCACAGTAAGATGGGACAATCGATGGAAGAAGACAATAGATCTGACACTGTTAGCAGAACTGCTGTGGAACAGCATGTGTCTGTAACAAGGAAGGACTGAGGACAGATGGGAACAAAGCTGCTCTTCATCAGAGGGGGCTTCTGCCCACTTTGTTATAAAGAGTCATATATGGAAGCATAAAACAGGGAATAGGCTCCGTAAGAAGCACGTGAAAAAGCAAAACTGAACAACAGAAACAGAACTAATGAGTGATGAATGAATGTGTGTGCAGAAAGAAGTAAGCTGAATGATTTCATCATACAGTTAAAAACGAATGAGTAGAATACAAAACCAATAAACAGATGACTAAACAGAGAGAAAATGAGAGAAAGGGAAAGGCAGAGAGGTTTTTGTACAGAGTAGTGGTGAAATCTAAAATTAGTTACTATCGGTTCTGTAGGCGTGGCTTGGTGGTGGTGGGGTAATGTGACTGGGTGGGCGTGGCCTTTTTTTTTTTTTACTTTTAAAACAAGAGGTTGTAAAAAATGCTTTCAAAAGGCTCTGACGATCCCAGCTGAGTTGCCTGATCGGCAGAGGCT
>JANHZT010006686.1:56464-73369 GCA_032468215.1 Stegonotus admiraltiensis | reverse complement strand
TGCTGCTGGCTGGGGGATTCTGGGAGTTGAAGTCCACCCATCTTCAAGCTTCCAAGGTTGAGAAACACTGACTTAGAGGAACTTCTATCTTGCTGTGTAACTCTGGGGTTCTGAGACTGCTTGGCAATCTAAAAGACCTTAATTCTGCCTTTCACTTATGGTGAAGCTCATTCTATAAAGTTATTTTTTTCCTATACTGTAGCGAAAAGTGTTTCTAAATAAAATTGGGACAACCCCCCTCCCCTAATTTAAAATATTTGTTCTAATCTCCAAGCCAATTATTCAGTTTGGGATCTGGAAATTGTTATGTGCTTAAAACCAAGGTTTTACATGCCTTTTCTCTATAATCTCTTTTGCTTTTGTTAAGCGAAGTATTTTCTCCAATGCAGATTCATTAAACAAAGTAGCTCTTTATATTCTGGTAGATGGTACTAAGACAAGGAACAGGAAGCACTGCTGCATACGGAGCACCAGAGACTGACTTCTGGTTAATAAAATAGCCAATGCAATTTTCGATGAAGAACAGTGACATTTACACTCAAAATAAGTAGTGTTTTTACAACTTCTGCTGCCATGGAAGCATCTTAAACCTTTCCTTTATCAGTAAGTACTGAAACTTGTTATTAGATATCGGCATTATATGGCATTTAAATATTGTTAAAACATGGAATTTTAATATTTTTGTACATTTGTGTAATGTCGGCATTTACTCAAAAAAGCTACTCTTTAATTCTGAGATCATGCTGCTGTTAATGTTTAAAGCTGCAAAAACTAAGCGCTCTTGAGCAACAGTAAACCATGAGGTAAAAGTGGTACCATTCAGGGCTATCACAGCTGATGAAGAGATGAAGCTGGATCTATCACATTGTGGCAGAAAATAGGACACAAGTGATGTGAGAATTTAAAAAAATTCCCAACAACATTGTTAATGCCCATTCAGTATAAGTCACTGACAATAAGTTAAGAAAGCCAGTATAAGATTAGGACATGGAAAGCAGTGAAACTAATTAAATTGATAAGTTCAATATGAAAAAAAATAATCATAGAGGAATGGCAGATACACCATTAACATTAAGTACAAAAAAATAATTCCATTGTCAGGACTTCCAGTTTTTACTTTTCAAAATGCATAATATCTGAACTGAAATAAAATCGAAACTAATGTAGAACTGTTAATATTTATTTAATGGGAAATATTTGAAAAACTTTAAGAAGCAAAGCTGTTCATAAGAGTGTTTAATTAAAATCTGTCGCAGGGACACCCATTTTATATGTTGAAAATACACATTAAGTGAAATATTGGTTTTAACATCAGGAAGGATTGCATGTTAGTTTCATTTTGGGAGTATTGTACATTGATATATGTGTGTGAAAGGTGGCAATATAAAATATGATATTTATCCATTTTTGTTCAATGCTCAGTTGACTCCTTAAGAATTTAAGAAGATCACCTTTCTTGCAGAAGTGCCCAACTTCCCAATCAAATAAATCAAGAGCACATTTAAATCTCAAAGATACAGTATAAATAGGACGTTATAGATATTTGCCTAATTTATAGTGCTGTCCATCTCACGAGCAAGTGACTATGGGAGGCATACAACCAAACTAAATATCCAAAATAATTAACAAATATTAAAAATCACTATGGTTGGCTATTCTGATTAATATTGCCAACATTTCAATTCTATTTTGAATGGATTGTGTCTTAGGTTTTCAGGAACTATTTTGCTTGTCTTTAAGATAATTTTTTCTTTACCATAAATGTTTAATATGAAGCAAAGGAGAAGATGAATTGAATTTAAAGTTACAGGGAAAAAAAACATTTTAAATTTTGAATGTGCTCAAAAATAGCTTGATTTTCTGTTTTCAATATTAAACACAGGTCCCTGTAAATGTCAGAAGTATTCACTAAACTAAAATAATGGAAGTAGGAAAAGGCTTTTTGAACTCCAGCCTGAAAATTCCTTGCAAAAATTGAGAAGCTATATCGATGTACATTTCAATTCGAATCCAAGACCTAATACTGCTTATAGGGCTAGAATTACATTTTTTAAAAACTTCCTCATACTATATTACAAAACGGATCGGAAGCTTCTAAGCTGGCCAATAAGGGCACAAGTCTTTTCTTGATTTTTTTTTTTTGGCAAGGACATACCTCATTTTTATATCTTACCATTTCATTTGCAGTTTCTGCCACTGTGGCTGATTATCAGCACCTCCTTGTGCTCAGTTGCTCTCACGCACTACTCATTTATAATCACGCCTCTCCAAGTGCCCAGTGTACATCTGCTCAGTCCTTTTGTAGCCTTCTCATCTGCTGCAGGGTCACGTTTAGCAAGCCATTCAGTTAGCCGTTATTTCAAATGCAAGCACCCTTGTTTGCTCATTTCTCCTGCCTTTGCCCTTGCCACTCTCTCCCCTCCTCCTCCTATCACATACAGACAACTACAGCCTTGGCTGGGGAGCCATCAGACAGTAACACAGGTTTACAGCAACAGAAAAGAAACAAGCAGACAAAAGGTGACGGCAAATCTCATCATGGCATCGGCCGCTCTCCAGTTTTTTGCTTTTGTCCTAGCCTTGTTTGGTGTTTTTGGCGCGATCGCAGCCACCCTGTTGCCCAACTGGAAGGTGAATGCAGACACGGGCTCAAACATAATCACGGCCATCACTCAGATGCAAGGGCTCTGGATGGACTGCACATGGTACAGCACCGGGATGTTCAGCTGCACACTGAAATATTCAATCCTGTCTCTCCCTGTTTACATCCAGGCAGCAAGGACCACCATGATTCTGTCCTGCATCCTCTCCATTTTTGGGATCTGCATCGCCACAGTGGGGATGAAGTGCACCCTCCTGGGAGGGGACAGAGAGACCAAAAACCACACGTCAGTTGCCGGAGGAGTCTTCTTTATTTTGGCAGGAATATCTGGCTTGATACCAACAGCCTGGTACACAAAAGAAATTATTTCAAAATTTCTGGACCCAACTATTCCAGAAAGCAGTAAGCATGAACCAGGAGGAGCAGTTTATGTTGGATTTATTTCGGCTGGACTTCTGCTTGCTGCAGGTGCCATCTTTGGCACTTCCTGTTTTAAGAAACAGCAGAGAGCAGGGATTTATCATAACAAGCAGCAGAACCTGCATCCAGCTGCCCGGCAAGTGGACACAGGCTACAGCCTGAAGGACTATGTGTAAATACGGTGGTGGACCTGTCTATCAAGGTTGTTTATGTAGTCTTGATTTTATAACAATGCGGTTGATGCAAGCCTTATAATTGCATTGGGGGAGGTGTTTATTTATTAAAAAAAGAAAAAGATGCTACAAATTTAAAATAACTAACCAAGCATTTATTACTGATACTGATTTGCAACTGGATTATACTGAGAATGGAGGGTGGGGTATAAATATAAATCAGTTACAATAGTTCCTATCTGTCACATGCCACATTTAGCATCACCAAGTGTCTTATCTGAATGATGACACCAGCTGAACTGATTCTGCCTTGCTGGGGATTTGTGTGTGTTGTTTTTAAACGTTAGCTGCATTTCTCAATGTCAGTTTTCAACGAATATGATAAATGGTATATCTCCAGATTTCTTTGAAAGAATAACAGTTATCCCATCATATTTGAGGATTAGCTGTCCTTAGACTCCATGCCCCACAATAACCTGCACTCATTCTGCTTTCTTTGGAAAATGTCTACTTAATATTTTGCCATTAATTTCAAGTGTCAAACACAACAGAACTATAAGACGTACCTATTTATATTTTCAGGACATTTTTTAAAAATCTCCTTTTTTCCCCAAGCTTGATTTCTACCAGTCTTAAATAACATACAACTAAACATAATTAAGTAAACTCTTTCAGTTGTAATTAGTAAATACTTCAGCAGTATTTAAAGATGTATGTCATCTAGCTATTACCTATACTTTATGCAAACTATTTACAAAGCAATCTTTAATTAGAATCCAAAGATTTTGGCTATTTGCCACTCAGATTTAGCAGGCAATAGTAAATTGTTTTATAATTATTTTGTCAGCATTAGTCTTGCTTCTTTGAATCTTTTTCTTGTGTCCATCTACAAAAATGAAGATTGGTCACAAAGTAACTACTCATTTCCATTCAAGAGGAGAGATTAAATTTGAACATGTTGGCGTATAGCACAATATAAGGAGCAAAGTTTGGATCAAAAACTTGAAATACAATTTGAGCTACCTGTAGATTTCTATAATTCGTATTTTCTAATGTCAGCAACATTAAATCACTCCACCAAAAGATTAGTTTTTTGTTTCTTACATATGAATTACATCATGAATTTTTAGTTAGAAAAATAAAAAGATGTGTATAGGTTTCTAAAATTATACATAATATGATAAAAATTGAGATGTAGTTTTTTCCCCTATTAAAAACCAGAATCACGGTGATTTGTTTTTTAAATTAAGAAATTTTCTCATAGAACAAACATAAATCAAAAAGAAAAAAGTGCAAAAAAATAAAAAAAGAATTAAAGTTAATAAAATTAAAAGTGACTTCTTTTCAATAGATAATTACAATCTTATTATCCCTCCTCCCTCAAGTCCTGTCAGTCCCTCATTTAATCCACATCTTTAATAATTGTCAAATCTACAAGACATTATGCTTTCCCTCCCACCCCCAGAGTCATGAGTTATATAGCAAAGCTGAAAAGTGGGGAAAGGGGCCTGGGGGTAAAGATTTGGGATAGATAAAACACACTGCTAAATTTTAAAGATGTAGTGGGTAAATTGTTTTTTTTTAAAGACTCATCAACTGCAGGGACAGTAAGATTATTAGGCATTAGTAGCCATGGGAGTTACCCATTATCTCCAGTAACAGAGGCAATAAACCTCTCCCAGCTGCTAGGGAGCCACAGTGAGTTTTGCCACTACTTTATCTGTGAAATCAGCACAAGGATTCTGATTACTTTGTAAAACTTTGTAAAGTGTAAAACACAACTTCAAAATATATCACCTATGTTTGGCTAGTGTAGCACTTCAGTTATTATATAGCTAGTGTAGCAAAACATTATTATATAGTTTATTAAAATATATATACATATAATATTTCTCCCTAAAGGAGCATTTTTAAGGTAAGTATATAAATGCTGATTCATTTAATCACAAACATCTGCTTGTGCCAATTCTGAGACATATGCAGAAGTAACCTTAAGTACATTTAAAACAAAAATCAAAACCTCAACTTTGAAGAGAAGCAGCCCTAACTAGGAAAAACTTTATAGCAGCAATATAACTGCAATTCAACAATGAATATCAAGATGTTATTATTTTCATGATACGAGATAAGACCCAAATAAATTGGTTTAGACTGGTAGAGGACGTTTTGGAAGCTAAAAGTGATGTGAAACCTGGGAGCAATTTTACCAGTATACCATCTTGGAAATAAGTGTTTCACTATAGCAACTGTTTCAAAACAAGGCCCCATGATAGCCATTTTGAAAAATTACCCATGAAAAACTATCTTGATTCTTAATGTCTGCATTCCCGCCACAGTACATGATAGCCAATGAATATCACCATTTTCTTCTATATGGAAATCATTTTCTTATGAAAATGATTGCAAACAGCTCAAAAATGAATATGCTGCATTTGGGAAACTAGGAATTCATAGCAAGCATCTTAACAAATATAGATTAATAATCTAGTTATATTTTGTGTGCCAGCCATTTTATTTCTGGAAATACCATTGATCATGTTTGAAAAAAACATATTAAGAACCCTGTTCAAATATTTTAACACAGCTGGCAAGCTTGCACTGCCATAATACCATGCAATCTATGGTATTGCAATTCTCTGACAAAAAAAAAAGTTAATTCTGTCAAACTCAGACAAATTCCAAGAAAAAAGACACCAGCAAGATCAAAACAATAAATAAATACTGCTTGCATAGAAATAGAGAAGAGTAACAGTTCTTAAGAAAAGAGTACTCTCTCTGCAGTCATACTGTGTATTATCACCACCACCAATTTAACATGAAAACAGCATTAAAAAACAGAACAGATAACAGTACTTATAGGGACTACAAGATCGCAAAAAGGGAGGTTTTATATCAGTAATCATAAGGTGAGTTTGGCACTAGCACTGTAATCTCCCAAAGAAAAGCAATTGGCAAAAATTGGTATCCATTGCCAACCCAAATGAAGAACACCAATCAATAAACCAGGACAATTAATTTCAGGCCTAGTCTATTCCATTTTCTCCTGCCTTACAGATGAAAGTTAACAATCAATCATTGGCTTGGAACACATGAAGGCCAGAATGTTTCTTACAGGAGACATTCAAATATAGGATCAGGAATCTGTGGTCCCCCAGATGTTGTTAAAGTTCTCACCAGACTAGTCAACATCACCAATGATGAAAGACACTGTCAAGACATCAGTCAGGCCATCTCAACATTCAGCTCAGTGCCATCTGCTATTCTAATCCTCTACTGAGCAACAAGATTGCAGTACCTAGCCAATCTCGATCTAAACACCATAGTGGGTCCAGACCTTGTTAATATTGGGAAAATTGGGAAACATTTGGGAAATTAGCTGCAGAAAATTGAAGAAATACCCTGAAATAAGGCAATGATAGGCCATTTCCATATTGTTGCCAAGGAATTTGACAATTATGATATCTGCCCAATTTATTCCAAAAGTACACAGTACTTTTGTACTGTATACTTTTAAGGTACTAACCACTTCCCAAAGGTTTTAGAATGCTAACAATTTCAACATTTAATGTTTCTTCAAGATTTCATAGACAGACAAGAGAAATAATGACAAAGTAAAAAAATGAAATTAAGAGATATACAAATTATGTGCCTGCAAATCGCACCTCCAATCATAGCATACTCTCTTCCTGGGAAAAGAGGAATGCGTAAGCCTTTACACCTTGCCTAAAACCAAGACGGAACAATGCAGGCCAAATTTCTGGAAGGAGTGAGTTCCATAGGAGTAACTATCAAAAATACCCACTTTGGAGGGCAGACCAGATGCCAATCTCACAGAGGTAGGACCTGGAAGGAGTTAACTTTATTTGATCTAGTTGGATGGGCAGACCAGGGGTGGTATTTACTTATCTTTGCTACCGGTTTGCAAATATGAGTGTGCGCCCCTTCCACGCATGCACAGAGCATCAAATATGAGACGTGATGATGTCCGGGCAGAGCCTCCCACAGCCGCCGCTACCGGTTCTCCCGAACCAGATATAACTGGCTGAATACCACCACTGGGGCAGACCCTTCGATAACCAAGTCTTGAGTTACATTGGGCCTTAACTTAATCAGCAGCAAGAATCATACTTGGAAACTGTCTAGCAACCAACGCAGCCACCAAACCAGTGGATTCACCTGATGATACTGGAATACATACATCAGTGCCTAGTCCACTGGATTTTATACCAGCTGTAGCTTCTGAATGCTCATTAAGAGCAGCTCCAAGTTCTGAGAAGGTACTCCCATTGAGTCCATTTATTTCATTTTGCCTTAATGTGAAATGAAAACCTAGCTACTGTTGTATGCATTTATTCAATAAACCATGGCCTAAACAATTATGACTTATGCAAAAGAGGAACACAATTATCATCAGCAATTTCTAAATTGCAAAAGGCAGCAATAAAGAGGAGACATATGTAACATTACAGACAAATAATCACTATCTCTATTTTGGATATTAGAGGGAATATAATAGGACTGGGTTTTGGAACTGGTTCAGGAAAACCTTAGAAAACATTACTTTTTGGAATAACATTTTACTTGAGTTGTTATTCTCAAAATCAGGAGTCACCTCTAAGGAAATCTTGTCTCCACCAAGTGACACACCAAACCAAAATAGTGATTTCCCAGAGGTATGTCAACCTTTATTGTTGCCACGAATGTGCAATTTCCTACAGGCCCTACAAATAATTTAACTAAGAGTTTGATACTCCTTTGAGATAGCCCTACTGGGCTTCCCACTACTCAAGACCTCTTAAGAATGTTGACATGTCGTTGGGGTACTTGGAATTTACCTGAACATTTTTTCACCTGTTACTTTTTCTCTTTTATTGATTAGCCTTCCTTTTGATCACTGCCTTTAAATCTTTCTCTCTTGTCTTCACTAACAATTTATCCCCTCCCCCCATTATAAATGCCTTCTTATTACTACATTTACTTTTTAGTATTTTTGGAGCTAATCCAGCAACCTTCATGAATATTTGATGAAATTAGAATATGTCTGAGTCTTCATGCTAATAGCTTTGCGAATAGCTGAATGAAGCTTCAAACACTGATTTTAATGCAAAAAGAATGAACAGACTGACCTTTGGCTTTGGAACAAAAGCTTGGCCTGGAATTGTGAAACCTTTGTTAACAGTGCATAGGTACTGAGACATTATAGACAGCCTGCTTCGTTGTCTGGATGATGTACTAGCTGTGAGTCTCTGTGGAGGAAAAATGTTTTTGTAAATGAGTGCAAGCATTAATGTAACACAACCAAATAGAAGTGCTCTTTAGAACAGCCTGTTAACTAAAATACCAAATAATTTACAAATCTTTTCATGGTTATCAGTAATAGAATCATACTTATTGCTATAACAATTAATGGAATGTCTACATTTTACTGATGCTAACATTTCTCATATAAGTAAAACAAGCTTGAAGTAAAAGAAAGCAAATACAATTTTATTGCCATTGTATTTTTATACTTCTTGGATTCAGAAAAATCATGGTAACCTAAACATAGTATTGCAATAAATTCCTCAAATAGATTTGTTTGTATATTCCTGGAGCATTTGGAAACATATTTAAGAGGACCTATCTCAGAGTGTATTTTAGAAAAATAAAAAAATGTAAAAAGTGAAGAAAACCTTTTAATCCAGTCTATAAATCAACATTAACTTTTTTTTTTACTTACAAAATGCTCGTAGTAAAGCAAAGGGAATTCTAAGTCCAGGAAGGATTATATTTTAGCCTACATTGTGTTTTTGAATAGACACATCATTGTTGTCTCTATACAACATGCAGGTATAGCTTCATTAATGCTATACTTCAATAATCCTATAAAGGATGTGTATTAGAATATCGATATATGGATATGTCAATACATGGACAATTTTATCTTTATAACTTTCTGCCACAACTTTACAAGTCAGTCTAGCAACTGCTAAGTTCCAAACAAAATGCAAGCATGCATTACAATTATTATTATTATTATTATAAACAAGTCCAACTTATACCAAAATAAATTGCTATTGAAAATGCTACATGACCTATCTTTGAAAAAGTTCTAGAAATTTAAACTGCTGCTAAATTAGCTGCAACAACTAGCTGGATGTTCTGAGCAGATTAATTAGGGGATCTACAATATTGTGTTTCTGGAGTCAGTTCAAAATGCTGGTTCTTGCCTAAATCACAAGCTTGGTTCAAAATTTTTAGCAAGCATTGTTGCTGCTTAAAGTTTCTTGGCTGTCTAGCAAAAGTAAAGCCTTCCCAGTGTAACACAGGGATTATGGAATGATTTTCGTGGAAAAATAAGAAGTCTCAGAAAAAAAAAATCTTATTGAAAGCTTTCTTGGGTGGCCAAGTTTGTCCATAAATATTTTTTTCTCTTTCTTGAGCTAATGATTGGCCACGGTTTAATTATTACCACTGTTTATTACCACTGTTTCACTTTTTCTGAGGCTATGTTGATCTGTTTTATCATAGATGTACTTGTGCTAAACATCTTCAGTTTAAAATGGGAAGCCACTTTAAATTTTGCAAAGATATATATTATAAATTGTTCTGAATTCTTAAAAGTGAGGCTCAATCAATATAGGCTAAATTGGAACTATTACCGATTGTGATTTAGAAGCAGTGCTTTCATTGAGGCTTCCAAAATTTAATTTTTTTCTTTTTTTCACCATTATCATAATGTTGATAATTCAGTGATCAATGCCTATTCTAAGATCTTTTTTACAAAATACCAGGTATTTCCAGAGTTACTGTCCTATGATAATTTGTCAAATGCATTACTAAAACCAACCTATATAGCATTTTTACAGCCTACCAAGGAAATTACTACTACTACTACTACTACTACTACTACTATTATTCACACGGTCAACCAGTGTGATTGGCATTTTTGTCAACTATCAAGTCCTTACCAAGAACCTGGGATAGGCAGAAGTGGATGTTTGATGTGTTAAATCTTTACTTGGAACAGCTTCCATCCTGCAATGATATCGGTAGTGTTACAGATATCGTCACAGGATGGAAGCTGTTCCAAGTAAGCTGCCTTCTGCAATTGTCTGATGGTGAATTTGTTTGAATTTGTTTTAATGGTGTTCACGTGGTGCTCCAATTGTTTTGGGAATGCAGCCAAGGCGCCTATTACTATTGGTACTACCTTTGCTTGCCTTTTCCACAATCGTTCTACTTCAATTTGTAGGTCTTTGTATTTTGTGATCGTCTCCAGTTCTTTCTCATTCTATTCATGCTGCTGCTTGTAGTCAGTCTGTGTGATTGTCTTGCAGCAGCTTACCAGGTAGTCCACTGTTTCTTCAGCTTCTTTGCACAGGCGGCACTTATTGTCTGTTGCTGTCTTCTCAATTCTGGTTTTGTATGCATTTGTTTTTAAGGCTTGATCTTGTGCAGACAGAATTAGTCCCTTGGTCTCTTTCTTTAACTTTCTTGCTCTTAGCCATTGGCAGGTCTTGTTATTATCTGCTTTAGATAGACACTAAGTTCACACTGAGAACTAAAAGCAATGGATAGGAAGACCAGAAAAATAATGACAATGAATCATGCCCTTCATCCTCGCAGCAGCATTGACAGTCGCTACCTACCAAGGCAAATAGGTGAGCATGGAATGTTGCAAGTACATCAGATGACTGAGGAAGAAAAAAGGGCTTTGAAAGAATATCTGAAGGACAGTGAAGAAGATGCACTAAAGTTAGTATGCCAGGAAGGCTTATTGACTACTGGAGAAACCAAACTGGCCTACAAGAAAGACCATGAAGGCATAGGAAAATAAAGCACTACATGGCCAGTACATGATGATGATGATGATGATGATGATGATAATGAAAAAATAGATAAAGTTAATCTGGCAAGATTTATTCTTCAGAAATCCTTATTAATGTTTGGTAATTATCACACTGTTTTAAAGATGTTTACACACTGACTTTTTTAATAATTTGCTTTAAAAAACTTTCCACAAATTGATTTGTGAAATTGGCCTACATTTTCCCAAATTATTTTTTTCAGCTTTTTGAAGATATGGACATTGTCTCTCCTTTAGTCACCAGGCGTATTAGGCATTCTACAGAATTATTCAAACATAATGAGTAGATGTTCAAACACACATCAGCAAATTGTTTTAATTTCCTATCGAATATAATTCATGCTATTCCAGCAATGTGAACTTGTTTAATGCAAAAATAAAGTCAGGTAATAGGAAGCTCAAACTTCAATCCTGCTCTTCATGGGGGCCAAGTGAAACATATTTCTTGCTGCAGAAGACGAAACAATTGAAGAACTGAGTACTTCTTCCTTTCCTCTGTTAATTTTGCCATCTTTATTAACCATCTGGGATATTGGTATTTTTAACTTCCTGTTAGACTGAACATATTTGTTGTTCTTTGGCTTTCTTTGCAACCTCAGTTCACTGTGGCCTTTAGCTTTCCTGACACCATGTCTATAATTCTCAGTTACTGTTAGTCCTATAAAGTAGACCAGACTAAGAAACCAATCCCATATATGTCTAAAGCTAGTTTTATGGAACATCTATGACAGAATCTTGCAAATTTTGCTTCTCCCTCCCTCATTTTATCTCCATATGAACTAGGGAGGGGCTTTTCTCCAATTACGTTTCTTGGAGTGGACTTTAGCCACAATTGTCTGAATGTTGCTTTTCTTCCTGTCCTTCAAGGCTATTTCCTATGTCTTCTAAAGCTACAAGTAGTAGTTGCTTAATGACAACTCTAACAATAACTTTAATGTAGTGACTGGTTTATATAGTCCTTGAAGCACACCAACTACTATTAAGAAGGGTTTAAAGATTAGAAAGACCTTTGCAATAACTCTGAAGACAAATTTATTCTAGTATCATAATTGCATCGCTGATTTTATGTTACATCAGTCTTATCACTTAATATAAGAAACTTACCAACTGTGCTATTTTATATCCCGTTTGAACTACATTATATGCAAAAACACTATAATTTTCATGTCACATATGAGAAAACTTGAAAGCATGTACAGCTGGCTCTTGCTATATAAAGCAGACGGCATTTATATTCTTAAGTCTTTCCTTTTTCGCCTAAATGCCAAGAGGCTGCTCTTCTCCTTTTCCAACCTGGTTAGCTCTAAAATCCTCATCCATCAGCCATACCACTAAGCTTAGAATAGCAGCTCACATACCAATTATTTTAGAAAACTGAACTGAAATGCCAGAAACTACAGGAACCAAGTTTTGATAAAAGGGCTTTGTCTCCCTACCGTGCCATCTGCAGAGGTTGGCACTGATGATCACTAAAACTCAACAAGAACATTAGGAAAGAAACGGAACATTTGCATCACACATTACAAAAGGCACACTTAAAAAAAGATTCAGGACCCCATCTTACTGGGACAGAACTTTTTGTTATAGAAATAGATTTCCAGGACTGAATTAGTTAGGGAGGGAGGAATCAGTTCAGATGTGTGTTAAAATGCTCCAGCTGAGAGATTCTTCTGAAATGCTCCTATTTTTCAGCCACATTTCTGGCATCAATTCAAAGAATTCTCAACAGCAGGTTTGTTTTTGTTTTTTTTCCACAGCACTGGTACATCTTTTCTCTTGTTAGGGGAAGGGGACAGAAAAAAAACCTCCCTCCTTACTGATTCAAAATCCTATTTACTCAGAACTGTGGAGTAATGTAAGTACAGGTAGTCCTCAACATACAACAGTTCATTTTGTGACCCCTGAAAGTTACAACGGCACTGAAAAAAGTGACTTATGACCATTTTTCACACTTAAGAGAGTCGTAGCATCCCCATGGTCACATGACCAAAACTCAGACGCTTGGCAAGTGATTCATATTTATGACGGTTGCAGTGTCCTGAGGTCAGCTTTTGTGACCTTCCGACAAGCAAAACCAATAGGAAATCCAGATTCACTTAACAACCATGTCACTAACTTAACAAATGTAACAATTCACTTAACAACTATGGCAAGAAAAGTTGCAAAATGGGAGAAACTCACTTAACAAATGTTTCACGTAGCAATATAAATTTTGGACTCAATTGTAGTTGTAACTCAAGGATTACCTGTATCAGCTCTACCCTTTATGCATGATTATCTTCATCAGAAAACATTCCTTTATTGGTGCCTTGTTTTGTGTAGCATGTTTAAAGTGTGTAAAACCAGCCAATGTCACAAAATCATTTTGATCATTCCTACACATACAATTAAATTAAATTTTCCTCACAGGGTTAAAATAGAATAATGTACAGCCAAGGCTAATAACTGTGTTGCTATTATGAATGCCTATTGATGCATAATTAAAATTTATGCTGTGCTGATGGTCAGTTAAAAATATAGGTAGACCTCGACTTACAACCATTCATTTAGCAACTGGTCAAAGTTACCATGGCATTGAAAAAAATGACTTATGACTGGTCCTTGCAATTACAACTGTCATAGCATCCTCACAGTCATGTGATCAAAATTTGGGTGCTTGGCAGCCAGCATGTATTTTCAACAACTGCAACATTCTGGGGGTCATGTGATTGCCACTTATGACCTTCTCAGCCAGCTTCTGCCAAGCAAAGTCACTGGGGGAAGCTGCATTCACTTAAGTACTACATGATTTATTTAACTATGCAATGATTTACTTAACAGCTGTGGCAAAAAAAGGTCCTAAAATTGGCTGCAATTCACTTAACAACCACAATCCCTTGGAAACAAAATTCTGGTCCTAATTATGACTAAAAGCCAAGCACTACTTGTATAATGATGAAGAAATGATGAAATTCATGTCATGATAATCACAACACAAATTCAAATAACTAATTTATAAATAATTTGAACTTTCATCCCAATACAAGTACATTAATATGAGTACATTAATTATATTATTAGTATCATGACGCAGGTTTTGTCATTTCCTGCCCCTTCAGTTACCTATTATAGTCCTGTCTTATGAAAGCTAGCTGGTTGACTTTGAGCCAGTACCTCTCTCTCTGCCCAATCTATCTCACAATGTTGCTGATGTGGAGATGCTGATGTAGGAGGCAGAAGGAACAATAGATATACTAACCAACTTATTGATAAAAATAATAAAGGCAGGAAATAAATAAATAAAAACCAATGATAACCACTAGCTTTGGAGATCTCAATGTGTTGTAACCATGGAATTACTTCCAGTTTATGCATTTCCAGTCAAATATGCAGTTGTCACATGCATACCCTACTGTTTTGAAGAGATCTTCTACCATCCCTAGAGAAAGCTGCAGATACACGGGACTTGCAGGTTGAAGAGAATCAGTCCTACTGCTATAGACAGCTGATAACAAAATTTATTTAAACGCACTCTATATGGTTAAGTAATGATCCATTCTCTAAGCCAGCAAATGTATTATTGCTTCCCCGTTATACAAATGAACCAAACTACAAGAACAAATTAAACTTAATAATTCTTAATGTACCAATTGCTGATATTTATTGTTAAATAACTATATAATAATTCAATAAAACAAACTCACCTCTGCAACTTCTTTCTGAAAGGTCAGGGTCATCTGTATTCTACCATAACTAAAAGGCCCATCTCGATTAGATATATTTTCAAGCCACTGGATTATTAGTGGAGTTGAGACACTGAAAGGGAGGTTTCCAATAATATGTATGTCTGGATGATCTATAAAAGACAAAAGTCAAAACACAAATGTTATTTGCTCAAGGATCAATATATTAAATTCTATTAATTAATAAACACTACTTTATATTCTAATATAATATGACACATTTTTTAAAACTAAAAGATCATTCTCAGGTTTCAAATTTTTAATTAATTTATCATAATATAAAATACAGAAATACAAAGAAAAATGAGAATAATGGGAAAAAGGGAGAGGAGAAGGGAAAGAGGAAAAAGTGTAGGATAAAAGGGAAAAGAAATAAAAATAGCATTGACTTTCGATTCTTTTTGGTACAGTAGAATAAGGTAATAACATACCTCAACTTTTTACTTTTACATAATAATACTGTATATACTAGCCATTTCTATAACACCAAATCTATCTAATCAGCAAATCCCAAAACCAATATTTCATTTTCTCCCCACCTCAAGCACAAAGTCCAGAAGCGGTTTTCAAATAGAAACAAAATTAATTGTACTTTTCTTTACTCAAAACTGTCAATTTAGCCATCTCTGCCAACTCTTATCAACTTTTTCAGCCATTTATCTGTTGTGGGAATCAAAGTATCCTTCCTTTTATATGCAGAGTATTCTTGCTGTTGTCAGCATATATAACACCAAAGTTCCTAATTATTTTCAAGTTCCCTGTTTTTATCTTTATATTAAATTATGAATACAAAGATAAAACCAGAGAATTACTAAATCATTCTAAAATTAAACAATTTTGTGCATAATATTAAACTGCCATGAACCTATGATTAATTGTCTCCTATTTTGCTCTGTCTTCAGAACAGAAGATATAGTTTTAATTATCCTTTTCTGTTACATGGGTATCACGAGCAGGAAGGTAGAAATTCTCCTAACAACTTTTAGATTTATTTAAAAGGCATAACACCGAATCTTTTGCAGATCTGAGCAACATATCTATGACTGAATGGAATTTTCAACATCCTTAACCTTAGGGCAGTAAAACAGATAGTGAAAGAGAACGTCTGCGCTGCCTTATTTGCAAGGATAGAGATTTTGGTCATATGGGATCCCTGCCATTTCTCTCCCAAGGTTTTCCAACATTAATTCTCTTCTCAAACTGAATTTTCCTTCAAATAGGTCTCCTGACCTATTTGAAAATTTAAGAGTTTAAACAATGGTGCATTTTTTGTTAATCTAAGCTGGGAAAATTAACTTTGGAAAAAAATCCTGTATCTAGGTTTTGACCTCATGTTTGCCATTTAACCTATCCAAATGTGCAAAGTCTCTGCATCAATAGCTTAAAAGGCTTTGACAAGAACTTCAGAGTTAATTGCTGTTGTAGGCACAACTTATGAAGGCAATATTCAGGCATCTCTTTGAGTTTTAGTAACTGATGACTTCTTGATAAATGTCTTAGACCGGGGTGTGTGTGTGTGTGTCAAACTGGTGGCCCACAGGCCAGGTGCATCATGTGCAGGCCATGCCCACCCCAACTCCACAAAGGCAAAAAATGTTGCGGTACATCACGTGACATCATGTGATGTGATCAAGTTTGACATTCATGTCTAGACCTATAAATAGCATTTGTTCTAATCTCAGATAACAAGCAGACATGCTACTTAGGCACCCCAGAATGAATGTTAAAACATGACTCTGAACAGTATTTAAGTTGCTAGTGAAATTCATTGCTCAGATTTGTGATCTACACAATACTTGGTGTGAAACTTTAGAATTTATTAACTTGATAACACCAGTCACTTGTCTTGCACTAATGTGCCCTTAGCTGTGCTTAGGAAAAATGTATCTATCACAGGGATCATTACAGGTTACTGGCAAAATTAAGAAATAGAACATACAAATTAACTTCCAGTCTTATCACTATAAGCTCATGTAGTGAATTCATTTTAATAAATGTTCTGAATATTGCGTCAGCAGATAATCGCCCAGCCGCCCTGTTTAAGGTGACTCACTCCCTCCTCCACCTGGAGGCGCGAGATGACCCCTTGCAGGGTCGAGCTGAGGACTTTGTACAGTATCTGCATGACAAAATCGCTCA
>JANHZT010006684.1:69162-80151 GCA_032468215.1 Stegonotus admiraltiensis | reverse complement strand
GCTAGGTGGGGGGGCATGTGACTGAGTGGGCATGGCCAACTTTTGACATCACTCACACCACAGTCACTCAATCACATGATCCCCACCTAGCCACACCCACAGGAAAAGGTAGGAAACATTTTGGAATTTCCACCTATCTGCCCCTGCCCTCCCTTCGCCAGTCACCTCCGTTTCCCCTCCTTTAGCAGCCCCAGCCCTAGCCCCGCTTCCTCCCCCACCACCGCCTCTTTGTTCGGGCTGCTTACCTTCTACCGGGACTGGTCCAGAGTCTGGAAGGGAAGCTGACTGGAGTTTTCAGCAGCCCCCAGCCAGCCACCGCTGCTGGAAAGCGGCTGGCAAAGAAGCCGCTGACTTGCAAGGCAATGGGATGTGTGTGTGTGCAAAGAACATGGCGGCGATGGCAGAAGCTTTTTCTACTATCTCCGGTATATTTCAGAGGCCTGTGGCCAGCCGCCATAACCACAAGCAGCTCTCAAAGAGGTGGCAGCTAGCTGCAGGCTGCCCAAAAGTACCAGATATACTTTCCAGCAGCGGCAACTTGGGGGACCAGTTCAGGGGCATGGCCAGCTGGCCATCAGTACTGGTTCAGCGACCTTGACCAAATTTCCACCAACCGTTCATGCAAACTGGTGTGAACCGGCTGAATACCACCTCTGAAATGCTCCCTTTCTTAGGTATTTTGAGTATTAGGTATACAATGACATAGCATGGACACTTATTACAAATATAATTTATTTGAAATAAAGGTGATCATATTTTCACAGAAAACAAAACTGCCCATAGTTCCTATTTTTCACAAAACGCACCAGTAATTCAGTTCTGATGCTAAATTCTTAATTTCACAGCCATGTTATTGTGATACACACTATACCGGTCTTAATGGAATGCCTCATTCTTACTTCCTTCAGAATCATACTGCCTATTTTACAATTCACTCTTATTTCAAAAAACAGCATGTTCTCCAACTAATAGTATGTATACATATAAATCTTATTTTATCATGTGGCTTGCTGAGCCATCAGCTTTTTGACATTGAATACTACTGGTTTAACCATGAAGAGCTGAATGACGGTAGGATCAGCAAGATGAGAATTCTGTCATTCAGCAAACGTGAATATTCATTAATCTCTGTATGAGAAGGATTAATGTATAATTGCTTCTTAGATGTCCAACTTCACACATACAGGGAAGTGACTAAGATTAAAATAAACTGCACTTTCATAGTTAGTTGATGTTCAGCATTAGCTTGTCATGAACTGACAGTAAGTAACTGTGAAACATGGAGCTATAATCTGCAGAACTGTTTAATGGTGTGGTAGGCCATATATTTTATCTGACTAATAAATGGTCCAATTGATTAGCCGCTCTATTGTGCAACTACCATAAATGAATAGATGTTACAGAAAAGTATAGTGAAGTTGAGTCCAAATTATAGTATTTCAGAAATCCATACAGTTGTATCTTTGAGTTGTCATTGCAGTATACTTTTTTGGGGGGTGGGGAGAGAGGGGTGTAACCTGCCATTCAAGTTGTTTAATCCTTTGTGTTTGCAAACTTTTCACCATCTGCAACGGGAACATTTCCCTTCCATTTCATGTAGAGCATTTCTGTAAAAAGAATTAAGAATGGGAGCTTGCTTCATCTGTCTTTAACTTCTTTATTTTTTTTTAAATGTCTGCTGGCTCATTTTCATTGATCTAAGAATTTTCTTCACCTTACATTTTTTTTCTCTCTGAGAATGATCACCTGGCCATTCAAAGCTGCATGGCGATCGTTGTGATCAGGTGAGCATTTCCTGGAAAGAATTTACAAGCGAAGAGTTACAAACCACAGTGGGAACATGTGTGGTTGTGTGGGTTTTAAAAAAGAAAAGATAAATTTCACAAGCCTCTTCTAACGTAATGGAACCTCTACTTCCTCTTTCCAAATCCTGGAAGGTAAACTGATCTCATTTCTGTTCATGAATAGTTCACACTATTTACACTATGAAGAGTGGGGGGGTGGGGGTGTCTTACAATATTTAAACTTCTCCAGGTATACTAGATCTGTAGTTTTATTATTAAACTGAAAAATAGGCTGTGTTGGATATACGTGCTTTTTGGATTTTACTGCATTTTACTGCAAATATTTCTAGCAAAGTTTGAAAAAAAGGTTAGCTATTGGAAATCAGTAATTTCTGGGGAGTCACAGGCTATTTAATGTGAAAATTTCAAGATATATATTGTCATACAGTCATCTTATAATTCCAAAACAACCGAGATATTTCACAAATGATAGCAGCATTGAATTGCATCCTAAATACAAGCAAGCTAGCTAAGGTAGGAGAAAGGACTGAAAAGGAACAGGTTATGAGGCCTACTCCTCAGTTGCAGCTTATGTCACGTACTGACAATTTCTTGATCACACGACGCTGGCTTCAATTTTTCTCCAGCCCAGAAGTTAAACAGCCTTATGCCATCATTTTGTGTACCAAAATACATGTACATGGGTAGTCTTTTCCCCCCTGAATCTGATATTGTTCCCAAACAGCTTTACATTGTGTTAAATCTGCAAGGCTTTCTCACCCATTATCTTGAGGTAGTGAGCCGTTTTCCTCCATCTCTCCCTTTTCCCTTGGCACTTTATTTATTGAATTCCTTTCATATCCATCACCTCCTTTCCTCTCTCTTCTGACATCAGCTTCTCTCGCGCTAACAAGGTAGGGACAGAGACAGAACACAGCAGATTTCCACAATTGCATTTGGGGAAGAAGAGTCATGTCACTTTCTATGTATTTGTCAGTTTCATTTGCACCCACCACCTATCCAGCTTGTGAAATTCAATTAGCCAGATCTACAGTATCTCCCTTCCCTCTGGGATATTTCTACCCTGCTCTTTTTCCTTATCTTTCTTTATTTCACTTCTGTGTTAATGGAGGAAGAGTCCAGAGGTGTTCCACAGGGGTTAAAAAAGCCAAAATAGCAATAGCACTTACACTTATATACTGCTTCACAGTACTTTTACAGCCCTCTCTAAACAGTTTACAGCATATTGCCCCCAACAATTTGGATTCTCATTTTACCCACCTTGGAAGGATGGAAGGCTGAGTCAACCTTGAGTCTGGTGAGATTTGAACTGCCAAATTGCAAGAAGCCGCAAGTCAGCAGAAGTAGCCTGCAGTACTGCACTCTTAACCACTGCGCCACCGTGGCTCATCAAAATGGTGGCAACAATCATGTAATCAAACCCCCAATCATTTTTACGTGCATTAAGAAAGTCAAGATGGCAGCCACAGCTATGCAACTGAAGCCCTGGCCATTTTATGCACATTGATACTCGTAAAAAAATGTAGCAGGCCTTGACTGCATGGTTGTAGCTGTCATCTTGACTCCATCCCTGCCAAGGTTCCTGAAAGTGCTCAAATGGGATCCAGAAGAAAGCAAGAAAAATCAGTCTAGAGAGAATACAGGCAGAGGCAGAGTCCTGAAGTGAGATCCATCCATGTATTCCTGCCACAATGTCCAGACTTGCAAATATTTTACCACTGGTGATGTGCTGAATGGGAAAAATCAGTCACCTTCAGCAATGATTCTGAAGAAACAAGACATGGATTAGCATTGAGGGCAGCAAATGTTACATTTTATTATGCATTCTTCCAGGAGAGCCCACTCAAGTAGATGTAGATAGCACTGCTCGTTTATGGAAGTTGGTGAACTAACTTCCCAAGTCTTTATATGTGCAGTATGGTAGTACAGGTAGTCCTCCATTGATGACTGAAATTTTGTTCATAAATTGTAGCAATTGTTAAGTGGGTTAGTACGTGACCGCAGACAATTATATGATCTTTTTTGTTGTAGTTATTTAGCGAACACCACAGTTGTTAAGTAAATCCAGTGTTCAGTATAGGACATTGTTTGCCGAAAATCAAAAGTAAATGATAGTTTCTGGCAAAATGTCATAAACTGAAGTCACACGACTATAGGAGACTACAAACCATCATAAATGCAGGCCAGTTACCAAGAGCCCAAAATGCAGTCACATAACTATGGGAAGGGGCCCTGGCCATTGAAACCTGCAGCTGTTTAGTGACATGGTTGTTAAGTGAATCTGGCTTCCCCATTGACTTTGCTTGTCAGAAGGTCACAAAAGATGATCACATCACCCCGGGACACTGCAACCGTCATAAAATACGAACCAGTGCCAAGCATCCGAATGTAAATCACATGACCATGTGCACGCCGTGACGGTCGTAAGTATGAAAAATGGTCTTACATCGCTTTTTTTTCAGTGCTGTTGTCACTTTGAACGGTCACTAAACAACCTGTTGTTAAGTCGAGGACTACCTGTACCGTGATCTCTTTTGTCAGTACAGAGCTAGCGTTGTCTGGAAACTCCTTTAAAAGTTGCAAGAGGAGACAGCAGCAAATAGGGAGGGAAGTACTTTGTCCACTTTTCTTTTCCTGTGGCAGGTTCTGGCTAATGTACCAAGAATGAATAGCCCATGTGCAGATAAGACAGGTAAGAGAAGAAAAATATCCTGAAATGCTGGGCTGTTAAAAAGTCTCGAGTGAAGTACTGAATTGACCTGGTATTCCTCTCGGTGCAGATAAGAAAGTAACATTCCATTCTTCGGCTCTCTTACAATAAAGAGACGTCGGGGAAGCAACCGAGGATTCCCGAAAGCAATTCCCGCCCCCCTTTTTCCCTTACCCAGGCACGCCCGCCCCCCCCGCGCGTCTCCCGCAGCGCGTTATTGCTGCACAAAGTGTTTCCAATTACCGTGGCCCTCCTGGTATCTGGATCCATCCATCGAGTCGCGGGCCTTCTCCTCCCTCCCCGTCCCCTTTCTCGCGTCCCCTCCCTTTTCTCCGTCCGGTGCTGTCTGCCAGACATATGGGATCAATCAGAGCTTAAGCCTCGGTGCCGATGTGTTTGCGTTGGGAATGTTGACAGCCTGGCAGACACCGGCGGGGCTCTGGTGACAAGGAATCCCAGGCAGCCACAAACTTCGGCAGAGCGAGGAAGAGGACGGGGGAAGAAGAAGCGGAGGGAAGGGAGGGCAGAGACACTCGTATCTCCCTTTTTTTGCCTTTCGAGCGCTGAGGGGAAGGGCTTGCCGAGGGGGCGGCGGCGGCGAAAGGAGAATAATTTTTTTAACAGGGAAGCGCCAAACCGGGACAAACGCGCGCAGCCCTCGCCACGTGCGCGCCGCGGTGAAGCGAGTGGAAAACTCAGCCGTCCAGGGGAGGGAAAAAAAAAAAAAGGCCGGGCCGGGCGTGAGAGGAGGGAGCAAATTCGTGGGGGGAAAAAAGGACTTAATCTTAGACGGGCGGACGAGCCCCCGGAGGGATGTGGCTCGCGGGGCTGTGCTTGTGGGTCGGCGGGGCTCTGGCGTGGGCGCCCGTGCAGCCCCGCAGCCTGTATCGCCCCTTCAACTTGAGTTCTCTAGCGGCGCTCTCGGCTCCATTCAAGCCGGCCGCCTCCGGGACGTTGTTGCCGGAGTCGAGCAACAAAGTGGAGAAACTCGGGCGGGCTTTCAAGCGGCAGGTGAGGCAGCTGCGGGAGAAGAGCGACCGCTTGGAGCTGGTCTTCTTGGTGGACGAGTCGTCGAGCGTGGGCCAGGCTAACTTTCTCAGCGAGCTGCGCTTCGTCAAGAAGCTGCTCTCCGACTTCCCGGTCGTGCCCACGGCCACGCGGGTGGCCATCGTGACCTTCTCCTCCAAGAACAATGTGGTGCCACGCGTGGACTACATCTCGCCTCCCACTCGGGCGCAGCAGCGGCAGCACAAGTGCGCCCTACTCAGCCGCGAAATCCCGGCCATCGGCTACCGAGGGGGCGGCACCTACACCAAGGGGGCTTTCCAGCAAGCCGCGGTAAGTTGGCTGGGGTTAATGTGGAATTAATTTACCAGCTGAAGATAAAAACTCGCAGTTTATTCAGGTGTGTGTTAGAGACCTGTTCCGCGGCTGGATTAGAACCCACGGAGACTTGGGTTCCAGTCACTGCCAAGTTCTGATTACAGGTAGTCCTCTACTAGGACCACAATTGAGGCCAGATTTTCTGTTGCTAAGTGAAACAGTTGTCAAGTGCATTTTGCCCCCATTTTACGACCTTCCTTGCCACAGTTATTAAGTGAATCACTGCAGTTGTTAAGTTAGTAACGTGGTTGTTAAGTGAATCAGGCTTCCCCATTGACTTTGCCCGTCATAGGAAGTTGCAAAAGGCGATCAAATGACCCAGGGACACTGCAAGTGTGAAGCAGTTGCCCAGCATCCAATTTTTGATCACATGACCGTGGGGAATGCTGCAATGGTCATAAGTATGAAAATGGTCATAAGTCACTTTTTTTAGTGATGATGTAACTTTGAACGGTCACTAAATGAACTGTTGTAAGTCAAGGACTACCTGTACTCCTTTTGTGGCCTTGGTCGAGTCAGCTTGACATAATAACTAAAACTGCAAATTAACATTTTCCATGCGACTGTCTGTTTCTTGCTAATTAAATAGTTTGAAAAAATGGCGTGGGTTTCCCTAACACAATTTTCACTGCCACTTCTGAATGCTTTTTGCTCAAAAAGCTGTGCAGGGTATACACCAAGTATGAACTTTCTACAGCGGCTTTTTCCATGCTTGACAGACTCAGTAAATTTCCACACAGCATGATCAATACTTGGGGATTCTGACAGTATATTCTCAATCTAGAAGGTACCAGCTTGAAGAAAACAGTCATTCTAGGATACCATATTTATTTGCAACTTGAACGTTTAATGTATTTTGGAAAATTGGGTCAGAAAAGTTCAGCTTTAGAGACACTTGTGAGATGGGTAAAGATGACGAAGTGTCCTCATGTGGCTTCCTGAGAGCAGCACCATTAAGGGATTGAATGGGTCATCCCAGATAATACAAAATTTCTAAACATTTTTACATTTGTAAGAATGTAGTGATTTTCCAGGAGAACTTGAGTAGAACAAGCTGTAACATTGGCAGTTCATGGTTTTTCAGTGTCTTTTCTTTTTTATTGAAAAAGATGATGGTGGATTGGGTGATTTTTAATGATGTCATACAGAATTCCTATCATACAAGAAGAGACAATATAATAAATACTCTCTCCACTCATCTTCCCTAATCAGAATCTCCTGTATGCTATTAAGTATGGAAGCAAAAAAAGCAAATACAGTGACAGCTTAGAAACTAATAATTATATTATCAAATAAATTGTCATGGATCTCTATTTCATCGTAGATGCTCTGCTGAAAAAACAGAGGTATCCATATTTTTTTTCTGGTTGACTGTTAATGACGTTTGAGGGGCAGGTCAGTTTTTATCATCAAAAACTAGTAAGGAAAAACACCTCTTTCTCCCAACATTCATGGAAAAAGTCGTAATCTAAATCAAACTTCTCACATATGTTTTTAGTCTATGTTTTTAGAGAATTATCCTGGAAGTTCTGATCTCAGATATCCCACAAATATAAAATTTGACCCTTATTTCATATATTCAGAGCCAAACCACACAACTGCATTTATTTTCTCCACAGCATAATATAACAGGATGTCTCATCCATTCCATCACAGCTGTTCTTCACAGAGAAATGTTTTTCCCAAATGTTTCTTCCATCAAGTTTCACACCAATATGAGTGAAAAACATATGGATATAGAAGGGATACTGGGGGGTATAAAGTGGTTAAAAAGACTTTAAAAGAAAAAAAAGTTGTCGAGAGGTTTTGAATACCTCCTTCTTCACTGCCAAGTGCTGAACTGCTTTGTATATGGTCAATGCATTCTGAAGTGCTTTGCATACTGTATTGTCTTTGGCAGGATAAACCATATATTGTTCTACAGATATTTAGCTTCCATCAGCTTAGCTAGCACAATCAGTTGTGAGAAATTATAGGAATTCAGCAACTTTTGGAGGACTATAGATATAGATGCTGGTTGAGTATTCTTATTTAAACGACAGGGTGTGTGTGTTGACCTCATGTGCCAGGCATAAAAAATAAATGAAATAGCAAAAACTAATCTGTAAATTAAGGTCTGAAATTCAGCGTTTGAACTGGACTCAGAGTCAAATGATGGATACAGGTAGTCCTTGATCCTGAAGGGGAAATTGATTATGGGACAAATATTTTCCATGAACAAATTCAAAAAGATATATATTATATATATACATATACATATACATATACATATACATATACATATATATACACAGACACATATAATCTTTTATATATACCAATCCAGGACAGAAGATAATAGAGAACTAGTTTTAAAATTATTCATACTTTATGGGAGGATGCCATCTATGCAGGATAGAACACAGAAGGCAGCTTTTTCAGAAATCAGTTCTGCCCATGCAGAATTTTGTAGGTTGGATAATGACAAATTAAAAGAAATATGTAGACCTGGAAAATAAAATAATAGAAATTATTTGTTTTCTTAACAGTGTTATATATTGATTGTCTTGTTTTAGGCATAAGGAAAGAGCAAGTGTGCTGCTTGCTTTCTCTTGGCAGAGGGACTTGCAGAACAAAACCAAACATTACAGTAGTATTATTTTCAAACTAGGTTTTACTCAGTTTTATGAGGAGAGGAAGAAGCCAAGGATCCCAATTCACGAGTAACTTCATTATCCTCATTTATCATAACATACCAATGTGCTCAGTTTGTATAAAGAGGTGTAACATTAATAGCATATTGCAATAATTAAGATAATACAGCTGTTTTGCAAAGTTTGCTATATTTACTGACCAAATAATACTATTATTATACTAAAATTACTGAGGAAATAGAAGAACTTATACTTTAATAACCATATTTATTTTCTTCCTATGAAAAATTGCACCATTGTCTTCTATTTTCAAGCTCAAGCTACGTTTATCTTTTTGAGGGAAAAGATTCCACTGTTTTTCAAGCCAAATAAGACTGATTATTTTTTGCAGGCCAGATTACAGCTTCAGTCTTGTACAGATTCCTGAGAAAAATGCACTTGCTTTTTATGTGACTCTTTCAAGCCAAAGCTCCTTTAATGAGTTGACTCATGTAAAGCAGCTGCTTTTTTCTCAGTCACTTAGGTTATAAAGAACCATCTCTTCCAAAGAATGTTCAAAGCATGCACTGCTCTAGAAGTCATGTAAGTATTATAAATACTTCAGTAGAGAAGAAAGAAGTTCACATAGCAGGGCTCTTTTAGTTAAAATTTACACACAAGATGAAAGAAAGGATGATGTTATTTGGGTATGTGAACGACCTCAGCCAAAATTTGTCAGGAAACACCAAGGGGCTAAGATAATTGATTACTAATTAAATATATACATTTGCTGCAGAATTGTGATTTATGATATCACTTTGATCAGTTATCCACCCTTGTTCTAAATCCAACTTCAATTTGTAGATTGATTGGTTTTTGCTTTTTAAGAAATTTGTCTTTAGAGGCCAAGGAGAGCCCCTGAATTATTTTAGCACTTCCTTCCTGGAAAGTATAATTACATTCTACAATAAAAGAAACAAAAGCCCTGATTTTATTATTGCTTAGTGGTCCAGCTAAAGACAACTGCAATTAGTTATCTTTTTAAGTGGCATTAGAAAGGAAAATACTTCAGTTTTTCCACTTTGGGTTAAGACAAATATTTACTGAAAAAATAGACTTTGTCCTGACAGGTTAATCAATTACATGATAATAGAGGGACTTAATTGCACGGTTAATTAATTGTAAAAGAGATGACTGTCTAAGAAGAATTTGAAAGGAAATTTTAAACATTGCTTCAGCATTTTAAGTACCTTATTCTTCAGAAAGAAATAGAACTGTAAATTTAAGATGGTCCCACCCAAAAGGAAAATCAAATAAAGAAAAAAGTACAAATGCCCATATTTTTTTCACAGTGACCAGATTCCCTAATTTATCAATGTAAATGGCCAACTCCAGTTAAAATCCTTACTGAATCCCCTCCACCTCACTGTTTATATAAGTACCTGTAAACATGCTTATCTATAAATATGTGCATATACACCCAGCAATTTTTTTATTGGCTTGCTGAGAGCTGTAGTCAACAGGATTGTTCAACAAACAGAATATTGTTCAACAACCATAATAACAATACTAGTATTCATATCTTTTTTCTAGTTTGCAACTCTCTTTATTTTCCATAAGACTGAAAGCCTTGGGCCAAAGATGATATAATGCATGAACAAAAATTCATAGGAATTATTTGTTTGATTTATTTATAAAACTGTGGTAATCTTTTTTTAATATATGTTCATATGTTAATATTATCACATTGGAAACAGCCAGCCACAAAAGTATATTTTCCCCACTTGGTTCAGTTTAATATATATTTAATAAATTGTCTCTTAGCCAGAATACTGTAAACATGCATGGTTTTTTTTTATTGTGGACATGTTTTTCTTTTCTTCAGAATAATCATTCTCAATAAACCCTTTCTTATGTGCTTGATAGGTAATAGTTTATTCATGGGATAAATTGCTCATTTTCTAGTCCTTTCTGTCCTTTGTTGATGGACACTTTTAGATGATATACTCAACCAGGTTCATAGTTTATTATAAATTCCTTGTATCATACATCCTATCTATTCCCTACAGCTGAGCATATTATTTGCTTTAAAGTTTATGTAGGGTTATTTTATGATTATAGTTTCTATCTTTACTAGTTAGAGAATACAAACCTAAAATATTTTAGCATACTAAACCATGTGAATGTGTCCTCTGGCTCATGCATGATCCCCTGTGATTTTGATTACTCTAACTTGCTTTATATCACCTGCTCATGTCATAGATCAGGCTTTTTGCCTCATGCAGTAATTCTACTGTGCAAAAATATACTCAGTGTGTGATGTCTTTCTTCAGATATTTGTTCTTACTTTCTGCTTTCCAAGCTTCTTGCACATTTCCATGATCTTGTTTCCTTTACTCTTCTCTCCACCAGAGGTGGGTTTCAGCAGGTTCTGACCAGTTCTGGAGAACCAGTAGTGGAAATTTTGAGTAGTTCAGAG
>JANHZT010006684.1:35266-58819 GCA_032468215.1 Stegonotus admiraltiensis | reverse complement strand
ATTGCCCCCACAAACCAGGTCCTCATTTTACCCACCTTAGAAAGGATGGAAGGCTGAGTCGACCTTGAGCCTGGTGAAGATCTTTATTAAAAGCAACTGCCTCAGGGCCTCCACATAAAAATACATTGCTTTTTCTGAGATGCTTATTAGATAATAGTTTCCTAACATCCATCACAAGTCTCTGGAATCATGGTCATCACCATTGTTGCAAAAGTATGTTAATCTTATCCCAGCTAGTCTGCACCAGTTAATTAATATAGCATGATTTTGAAACATTAATAAGAGCTTGCCCTCATCCTCTCCAATTAAAATTCTGACTCCATCTCTAACTGATCCTTTCCATCACTGCATATGCACCAGGGTGGTAACATCCTTTAATATTATGTTTTTGTTATCATAAAAAATAAAATCCAAAGATGAGGTGGGACAACACTGAAATTACTCACAGCTAAGTTTGCCTTTCAGTAAAATAGACCAGCAGTGGGCAACTTTGGCCCCATGCTGCTCAGGAATTCTGGGAGTTGAAGTCCTCAGGTTGTTGCCTACTCTTATATTGAGTGTACCACTAGTGGTTTCAGTTAGAGGGGTTAGAGAAATATTTTGTAATAAATAAGTACACCAGATGCACTGAAATTTGGCTGTGTGGTGTATGTACTTTGGAAGCCTCAATCATTGGTGTTTAGACTGCAAAACAACACATTTTATGGTGAACACAAATTTTGTTGATAAATGTTGTCATAAGTATACAAAGATCACTGATAGGAAATGAAAAACAGGCATTTTATCACTTTACATATTATTTTCAGAAAACATACATCTGCATAATTTCTTGCATATACAGGCTGGCTTGATGCCAGCTTTTTAGCAGTGTTTTGAATCTTTAAAACTGTTAAAATAATAATACTTCTTAAAAATCTGATGGATGAGTCCATGTTACTGGATGGAAACCAATAATTGTCTTTGTTTGAACTTTTGATGACTTTTATAACTGCCTTTTGTTGTAAATGGCAAGACATATCAAATAATATTTCTGTATCTTATCCAAAGAATGTAATCATTCAACTGCCTAGAAATTGTTTTTCTCTTTTCTTTTTTCAAGAGTGACTTAATGTAGTAAATTAGCCTACTGCTTTCCAGATGTGCCTGATTACAACCCCCATCATCCACAGACAGCAAAATTAAAGGAGCTGAAGTTTTAAGAAAAGTTTTTAGAATGCTTCTGTTTGTAACACAAGACTTAAAAGTAAATCATTTGACATTTTATTTTGGACTTCAGTTGTCCAAATGCAGTTACCAATAGCCAACTGCTAAATAGCATTTAATAAATATGTATGGCTTTTTAAGAAAGCCTTACAAGGAGAACTAATATAAGATAGAATACACATCCAAATTGGGGGTATAAATTTTCACAGTGGCGTTAGTTTCTTTTTCAGTAATGTGTTGCTACTGTTTTATATTTTTATTTCCCATTTATATCAATTTTATATTTTAACCCTTTTACTGTAGGCAGGGTAAGTAAAACACTCATATTCCTCCTTATGGTGAGTTCCATAAAGTCCAGTAGATAAATGTGTTTCTCTTCTAGTTACATGATCCTGATTTCTTATATGCAAATGGAGATAAGATAATGCTGGCAGTTCCCATGAGCTACTGTAAAAAGAACCAACCAACTAAATCAGGATTAGGCTAAAATGACTCTTTTTGGCAGGAGAGATAAAACACATTTTTTAAAAAATTGCTCATCAGAAAATTGAGCAGCATTTTTTTCTGTTGTTTCAAATTGCTCACAATCATCATTGGAAAGCTGGCATTCCCAAACCATCATTTTCAGTGTACATAAGCAAACGTTGTTAACAATATTGATAATTGTTTGGAATGTGGTTTGGGCAACATGTCTACGCATCCTTCACTAAAAAAAAAATAATGTTCTGCTGGTGTTATTTATTTATTTATTTATTTATTTATTTATTTAGTCGCATTTCTATGCCACCCAACTCCCAAGGGACTCTGGATGGCTTACAACAGAGAATAAAACAATGCAACAATATCCCATACAAAAGTTAAAAGAAGATATTAAAACGTTAAAACACATATACTCCAATTTGTGGCCGGGTCTCGCAAGATCACTATAACGAGATCAACGGCCCCAGGCCTGCCGGAAGAGTCAGGTCTTCACCACTTTCCAGAAGGCCAATAGGGTGGGGGTGGTCCAGACTTCAGGAGGTAATTGGTTCCAGAGAGCCGGGGCAGCCACAGAGAAGGCCCTCCCCTGCAGGGTTGCCTGCCAACATTGTTTAGCTGATGGGACCCGGAACCATAATGTCGTTATGGTATACAAATATCCTACAATTCTCACAGTGCTGCCTTAATATCTATGTATACCTTACCCATGTAATGTGACTGTACTATTATTTATCCTTCTTATTATCTTATCTTTTATTGATGGCATTATTATTATTCGGTTGCTTTGCATGTACACTGAGAGCTTATGAACCAGAAACAAATTTCTTGACCAAATAAAATATTAAATTCAATTCAATACTGGGTATAAAATAATTGTCCCTCCAAATCTAGAGCTAGAATTTTAGTGTTTGGAATGTGAATGTTTCTTTAACCAATGCTTAGGTACCGGTATATTTTATCTGCTCCTAACAGAAGTTCTATCCAGCTAGGTGGCAGCACCCAGTTGATCTTGGCTGAATTCAAAAGCTAAATTAGATTAATCAGGTTTAGTTAAAATTTGGACCAGAAATCACCTAGCAATATCAGGACTGTAGGATGGATTGGGAAGTCAATTTTTTTAAAAAAAATACTTTTTCATTCTTTTGCCAAAAAAACTAGATGTGCATTAACTATGAAGTCATCAAGAGTTGAGTCTGAATTCAAGACAGACTTTATTTGTTAAGAACACTTTATCCCTCTTGTCTTTCAGCATATGGGTTCTAGTAACTGAGAGCATACACTTGTATATTTTTAGCTACTGGATATATTATATTGGGATAAATTGCAATCTATGTAGACCAAAAGGGTCCAGAGAATATACATGCATGCTGGAGGAAACATCTGTAATGGATACCCTCACTTTGAGTAACTGTACTTCAGGATGTACATATGAGCATATTTTTATCAAAATACTTAGGTAGTTAAGTGAGACTAGCAAGGGAATTTACGTTATATGGTTGAATGTAATCAGTGTTTTACAGGTTACAAAAAATTATTTCTCTTGACCTTTTTTTAAGATGTAAAACAATAATTCAGTTGTTTTGAATTGTTATTATCTTCATACAGCAGAATGGAATGAAGCTGATTAGAATGAAATGATAGCAAATTTGGGTTGTGGAAATAAATACCTATGTTTTGTTGAATTTCTACAAAATGAGAAACATCCAGATCGAAACTATTCTTCTTCTTCTAACCTGGGGTCCCCAAACTTGGCAGCTTTAAGACTTGTGGACTTCAACTCCCAGAATTCTTCAGCCAGCTATGAGTTGTAGAGTTGAAGTCCACAAGTCTTAAAGCTGCCAAATTTGAAGACACCTGTTTTAACCTGTTAAAGGCCACATTTTGAAAAACAAGTCACTTAAGTCTCCACATTGATTTTCAGACTGAGAAATGAATTCCTTCTTTGCACAATTCTTACACAATTCCTTCTGATAATTAAGGAAGTAATTTTAGCTTCTTCCTTTTCTAGACATACTTCACATATATAATGATCTGTAGACATTGGGTACCATTCCAAAGCTTCCATCATAAAGGTGCTATTTACCTGCCTTCCGGGAAGAAAATCTGTACAAGAAATTAGGGAAGGATAATAGCAAAGATTCAATTAAAGAATACTTGAATCTTTGCTGTTATCCTTTGCTTCTCATTTCTTATAGAGAGATTCTTCCTGGAAAACAGAAAAATAGCCCCTTTATGATGGAAAATCTGTGGATGGTACTGTATGTTTATAGATCATTACATATGTGAAGTATGTCCAAAAAATGAAGAAACTAAAATTATTTGCCTATGAAGTTTCCCTCATGGAAGCCATCACCAAGCTGGTGGATGAAAATGATCTCATTTGTAAGCATTTAGCTCTCCAATTCAGAAGCTGGATCTATTCTCAGGGTGATCCAGGACACTTCTGCTTTTTCTGTGTTGTATTGCTGCACATTCACAGTTTACAAAATAGGAAGCAAAGACTTTTGGAAGGGGCCTGGCCACCATCAGTTAAAATAGAACTAGTATAGGCAGATTCTAGTGATATGGTTGAGACAACTCTAACATCTGCAAATGCTTTGGTTGGCTTCTTCCATTTGGACTGTAGAACACTGATTTTTATTTAAGATCACTGTACCATGAAGTTATGGGGTTTTTTTCTGTAAAGAAAAAATGCTAAAAATTATATAAAATATAATTGGTTTTGTTCATAGGTTCCATCTCTAACTTTTTTTTTTAACCAGGAGAATATTTGGTTCATATGACAACTTAAAGCAAATGGATGGTTTATAGCTGTACAGCTCAGAAGGGGCCAAATTTCTAACAAATTGTGCTCTGATCATTTGCGGTCAGTGCATTTATGTGTGCTTAGGATGTGGTTCAACATTTATGTTGCAACTCAATGACTAAATGGAAGCTTATTTAGGACTAGGTCTTCCTTTTTAGCAATCCAGATAAGTCAATACGTTTGACTCCTGCTCTTAATCATAGGCTGTATTGTATAATTAAGTATTGGCTTAACCTTAAACCCTTGATTACATTCTAATAGTACTCTGCTTTGATCTCTCGCTTTTCTTTGATTTATTATGAATAGCTTGGATAAAAATTAAGCAATATGCCTGCTAATACTCTCACATTGACATTTTCTTGGTGTAAGTGAAATTTATCCAGCTTTTATGAAAGCAGTAAGATTTAGATAAAAAGTTTTCCAAATTTCTGATAAAACTTGTTTTCCCCCAGAATTAAAAGTGGAAGCATAGTACATCAGTTTTACACAATTGAGTCTAAAATTACTATGGGTTATTGCCAACTACAGGTGACAATGACATACATTAGGGACTGTCTGGACAAACTATAGCTGCACCTGGGTTTGATATAATTACATTTTTCCATTATAACTGAACTGCAATAAAGTTTTATTTTTGAGCAGGATACAGAAAGAACCTCAGTTGATTTTCTTGCATGTGGCGTCATTTTTCCCTATAGTTGGTACAGGACAACGCTAGCAAATTGTATTGTTGTCTTTTAAAGAATTATGGCGCAAAGATTACAGTTCTTCTCCCCTAACACAGAATATCTCTTTGAGCAAGAACATTGACTACAAGGTGCCATTTTAATAACCAAGTCTAACTCTTGCAGAAATCCAAACCTGAAGCATCCTTCACAAACGTAGCCTACCCTTGAACATATCCAATGACTGATAGACTGACTCCTCTTTGTTGAATTGGTTTACAACATTGTTAGGAAATTGTTTCTAAAATGTTATCAAAATTCCCTTTCTGCAACTTGAAATCATTATTACCTGTCCTGCACGCTAGAGCAAGAGAAAGTAGGTTTCTTCTTTGACAATATTTCTTCAGTGTTCTTTAACCAGGGCTAAACATTCCCAACTTTTTGAATCTCTCTACATGCTGTAAGAATTGCCGACTTCTATTACTTCATTTTCAATTTTAAGAGACCCATCAATGGAAGAGAAGACTCCTCTTTGTGCTCCTCCTCCTTCCCCTCTTTCTCCAACTGAATGCAACTTCTTCAAGTAGAGGGGGAAATTGTTAAGGACTTTCTCTTAAATACACTGTAAGATGGGGAAAACCAGATCAAGACATGAAGGTTCAATTAAACTTACAGAAATCTTCTCAACTAATTGTGGGCACCTGCTTAGAGTTAGAGAAGGGTCAACAGCAATCAAGGAGGGTTGTACTTAGTTCTCATGTGGCTTTGGTTACTTGATGTCCAGCTTGTGATTATAACATTGCAGTAAGCTGCAGTAATTTCACCATTTCCAACATTCTCCACCATCATCTCACAAATAGAGAAGCTGGGAGGAAAACAGAATTCACTCCTGTTTCTGCCACTTTTCTGTTCACCCACGCTTCATAGTACTTGCCCATGGTATCTCTATTCCCTCACCGCAGTTGTGTTTATGGTTGTACTTCATAGTGCCTACTTGTAGCAACCACTTGTACTCTGTAGTACCTGCCCTTGGCACCCTCCACAGTACCCACACACCTGTCTACACTCTACTACCTGCTTGTGGCACTTCCAGGCAGCATCTATGTACCTGTCAACTTGCTTGCCTGGGTCTTCTGCCTCCTCCACTTAATAGCCTGTGTGGTTCTGGGTTTACAACTGTAACCAGGACTGCAGGATTGCCATCACCAAGCACTGTGGTCAGGTGATATCAAGCTTTACAACTGTATCACTTAGGAATATAAATTCCCAATTACCACCATAAGGTGAGGACCATCTGTTTGCAAATAGTTTTTTGTCACCTAGATTTTAGTAACTCAAATCAGCATACTAAATTAACTGCACATCTACAAGCAGGAATGAACCGCTTAAGCAATCCATAAATTTCAGCTAAGGAATATTTAAAGCAATGTTCGTATCCCTTTGTGTTTAGTTTTTCAATCTAAAGGATTACTGTACTTTGTCCCTGGTTTGAATGAGCTCCTCTTGTCTCCATCTGTCCTTTGTTTTTATAATGATCAGATTTGCTGTTTTGCTTTTTGCTGACTGTGTGAGACTTAACTTCCACAATATTCAGTAAAGCAATAAAAGGATTTCAGTTTGCAGAGTCATAGGTATTTGGGAATGAAATAAAAATTCCAAAGAAAAAAATGATGCAAGCTAAAGTAATTAACAAAGTTTACATGACTCATTTTAGTGCTTTTTCACAAATACATTTAATCCTTCGAAAAATGTAGGTATATTGTTAGGTATCTAACAGTTATAAGGTGTCTAGTTAAGAAAAAGGTGGGAAATAATTATCTAACGAGTTAAAATGGGAAATTTGTTATCTGACAGCTTGTGAGAGTAAATAGAGAAGTTAGTTTGTCAAAGCAGCCCTTTTCCTTGTGTTAAGTGAAAAATTCAGGTCAATCACAGGACATTGTGCAGTTGTTAAGGAGAATTCCAATAAGAATTAGGAATAGAACAGAACAGAACATTCTTTATTGGCAAGGCATGATTAGACACACAAGGAATTTGTCTCTGGAGCAGGAGCTCTCAGTGTACATAAAAGCAACAGAGTAGTAATCATACTGACACCAATAAGAGAGGGTAGTAAAGAAAAATGAGGATATTAATAATACTATAGCTATACATTATAAATATCTTTAGACATAAAACAGTGCTGTGGGAGTTAGGTGTTTACAGAATGATGGCATGGGGAAGAAACTATCTTTATGTCTAGTTGTTTTGGTATGCAGTGCCTTATAGTGATATCCTGAGGGGAGAATTTAAAAGAGTTTATGTCCAGGATGTGAGGGGCTTGTAGATATTTTCTCTGTAGTTTTTTTATGTGTTGTAGCGCATTTTGCCTAGTATGCTTACAAGGTCAGTTACAGTTTTTCAGAGATAATATACCATCTAAAATAAACAGAAAAACCCTTTAAAGCAAAATTTTAAGTTTATTTTTCCTTATCAGTAGTTTAATCATTCTTTTGGCTCTTCTGGCATACAGCCGTTATTTAAATCATGTCTAGAATTAGAAATGTTGGTATAGTTTCAGTGTCAACTTTGGGCCATTCATAATCATTAGGAAAAATCTATTTTTATCATTAACTTAGAGATCTTTAGCTTCAATTTTGTCCCAAAGGGCATAACAATACTCCAGAAAAATGATGTATTTATAACATAAAATGAATTGAAAAGCAATACTTTTATGAGTCCTGCTAACTGAAAACAGATACAGTTTAAAACCTTTGAAGGAGGTTAAGCACCCGATTAGGAAATTACAGCTCTTATTAAAAGAAAATTGAATTATCAGTTTAAGAAATGCATTATAAATTATGCAACAAGGACTGTGATATTTACTCTTCTGCTCCAACAAATAGCTTTCTTGACAATTGACAAAAATGGGGAGGAAGGGACAAGATGCAATGGGGAGAGGTGGGATCTTACCTTAGTCCATTCCCTACCTCCAGAATGACATACCCCATTGGGTCCCCAGGCCAATTGGCAAAGCCAGGTATGCAGGTCCTTTCAGAAGGTCAAAATCTTACTGTGGGGTGTCCAATGTTCCAGAGGGTGGGATCCATATCAGGAAAGGCTTCTTTTCTGGGCCCACCAGTTGGAATTCTTTGACTGGTGGGGTCCAATGCATGCTCTTTCTGCCTGTGCAGAAAGTGTTGTCCATGGGGTCGCAGGGTGGCCCAATCCCATTGGGGTAAAATGGTTCATCAGATAATGTCATTAAAGGGCTTTAAAGCTAAGGACCAACACCTTGAATTGGATATCTTTGATTTTCTGTTAAATTAACTTTTCTTGGATTGTTCCTTCATAGGCCATACAGAATCTTATACTGTTGTCCCTTTATTCTACTAAATTCCTTTGAAGAATCTGAAATATTACTATTTTGATGTTTTTCTACATGGGGGGTGGGGCTTTAATTCTATTGGTGCAGATTTTTAAGTACCTATTCATGCTGCCATGGCCATCATTGCATGAATACGCAGTGCCCTTCATGGCAACCACATTGACCAAAACATGCTCTCAAAACTTTCCGATTGCTTCAGTAACTTCTGTTGATTTCATAAATAAGCTTTTCAACAAGTGTATATGTTGCTTTGAATCAATATTTCCAATCTCTAGAGACATAAACTTACAAATGTTTGTAGACGTTAGGGTTAGGGTTAAAATGTTAATGTTTATTTTCTTAGCTGTCACAGCCATCACAGATTTAATTAAGCTTGAGGAATATGCTTCCAGGCCCCAGAAATAAGACTTTTTGTCACAAGTTATGATATATTTTTCACTGTGTTTTTATATGAACGTATCAGTCTTATTTTATAATCTGTACTACTTTACAAATTCATATTAAATATTAGTGTCATTGAGAAAATATGTATATAAAGATCAAAATTCTAAAATAGTATTCTTTACACATAGACAGTATGAACTTTTCCATAGGGAAATTTGAAGTAATCCTAGTTGGAACCTTCCAGCTCATTCACTGTAATGAATGATATTTAATACATCATACATTCATAGAAATAATCCTATTAAAACTACTGTAAATAGAGGGCGATCCAAAAGAGCAATTAAAGTTCGAGGAAATTACATCTCTGAGCTTTCTGTCCAGATGGTAAAGGAAAAGAGAAGAAAGAAATACTCAGACAAGGAGCGACATATTCAGAGATACTTTCCTCTAGTCCTTGGAGTAGCAGGAAAGTTAAGCCATCATACTTGGAACTGTTCGTTTTGCTGGTCTTTTCAATCAGCGGTCCCTAATCATTTTGGCATCAGGGACCAGTTTCATGGAAGACAATTTTTTCCACAAACTGGGGGTTCCTAACAGGCCAAGGACCCGTACAGATCTATGGCCAGGGGATTGGGGCCCCCGCCAAAGAATTGAGGCCCTTGAACTATGGTGCTGGAGAAGACTCCTGCGAGTCCCTTGGTCTACAAGGTGATCAAACCAGTCAGTCCTAGAGGAGATCAACCCCGACTGCTCTTTAGAAGGCCAGATCCTGAAGATGAAACTCAAATGCTTTGGCCACCTAATGAGAAGGAAGAACTCACTGAAGAATTGCCTAATGCTGGCAATGATTGAGGGCAAAAGAAGAATGGGACGACAGAAAATGAGGTGGCTGGATGGAGTCACTGAAGCAGTCGGCATGAGCTTGAATGGACTCCAGGGTATAGTAGAGGACAGGAAGGTCTGGAGAAACATTGTGCATGGGGTCGCAATGGGTCAGACATGACCTGCGAGTAACATCAGCAACAAATTTTAAATGGTCTCAGTTTGCATTATGAATGAATACATGGAAGTGCTAGCTAGTTAGCACTGTTTAATTTTTTTTCTCAAGAGTATGTTATCTAATTTTAGAAAGACTATTGAAAAATTTAAAGTCAGTCTTCTTTATACAGACTGAAACTATTTAAAAAAATCAGTGCACTTCAAAGCAAAAGAATTATAGGGCATAAACCCACTCTTAATTTGATAATTTACAATTGAATTGAAGTCATTATGCTACCAAAAGATTTTGCTCTTTCGCTTATTGCTATTGCTGAATCTAAGGAATGTGTGATTATTCAACATACGGCAGAACTGTTACTGAAACGTCTTAACTCTTAACAGAAGTGAAAACTAAAATGCCAATCATTTGGGGAACATGCAACTTGGATTATAAGATTTGTAGATACCTCAATAGTTGGCGTGGCTTGGGCACTACCCTAACTGCAGGGCAAAATTAATACCATTCTTTGCTGAATGGCCACAGAACATTAAAAAATCTTTGAAAATCATTATATAGATTGAAAGAATAAAATAGGATGAAATTTTGTAAAAAAAAAAAAGACATGGGGATTGAGCTAACTGTAACTACTATCTTGTAAAATAGATATGTATGTAATAAATTGCCTACTACAGCATCTGTTTTTGTTAATGTGATCACTCCAGAAACTGATGATATTCAATTTTGGATTAATTCATTTGAAATTGATTCTGCCATTGTATATTAAGCTTATTGTATATACAGTATGGTAAATCGTATTGGCATTCTAATGTAAAATTTATTTTTAAATCTAAGCATAGAATCAAGCCCATGAAGATAATCCTAATTTACATTCTGCTAAAACTGAAATAAATTTTTATAAACAATTTTAAAGGGATTGTAAACAACTTGGTATATGCTGCAAGAACCTGGATAACAAAAGCATTGACTTGGGTAAATCTGTCTTAATGCAAACATGCGAAGATTGTGGCCATGATTTGTGTAGGTTCGTGAAACAACAGCTTCCATTTTGTGCAAGTGTCGCACAGAATCTAATATGGAAAACATCAGCTTATTCATAAATTCCTGGAACAGAACTCCTGAGTTACCATATTTGGTAGCAATGCTTAGTTGGTCCTAAATTTTGGTCACATGTTTGTGAAGAAATTGGGAAAATCATCCAACAAACTTTGATAATGAAATCATGTTTTGCTGAGTTATTATCATTCCCATGAGAGCCGTGGTCGCACAGTGATTAGAATGCAGTACTGCAGGCTACTTCTTCTGACTGCTGGCTGTCGGCAGTTCGATTCTCACTGGCTCAAGGTTGACTCAATCTTCCATCCTTCTGAGCTTGGTAAAATGAGGACCCAGATTGTTGGGGGCAATATGCTGACTCTGTAAAGCACTTTGGGTTGTAAAGCACTGTGTAAAGCAGTCTAAGTGCTATTGCTATTAAGGGGGCACGATGGCTCAGCAGTTAAAGATGCTCACCTTGTCAGCTGGAAAGACCTGAGTGCCATGAGATTGGGGGAGCTCCTGTTACTTGCCCCAGCTCCTGCCCACATAGCAGTTTAAAAGCATGCAAATGCGAGTATATAAATAAGTACCACTTCGGTGGGAAGGTAACAGCATTTTATGCATCTTGGCATTTAGACATGCTGGCCACATGACCACCAAAATGTCTTCAGACCATGCTGGCGCCCTCAGCAAAGAAATGGAGATGAGCAGCACCTCCTAGAGTCTGACATGACTGGACAAGGGAAACCTTTAGCTTTACTTTTATCACCCCTTTATAAAAATGTAGCATTTTTAATAAAAAAAATCCAACCCCTAGGTTTATTATTACAAAACACTTTGTAATAATGGGGAGCAGAAGCATTGAATCAAAATGGGAAATTTGCTTTGGCCAATTAATACAATAGCAAGCAAGTATAGTGTCAAGTTTCCGTCAGTTATTAAAAACTGTTCATCATTTCCTAACGATATTTTATCTATTATATTATAGTCATTTGTTATTTTTTCAAATTCTGTTTTTTAGGTTTAAGCTTTTTTTGTCCATTTTAATTAAAAAAACTATTCCAAAGCAGATGATAAAATAATCTGGGTTTCACTCATCGGGACATTTTAATGTTTCATTATTTTATTTTATACATGTTGTTAAAAATTTTATTTTCTTGTTTCAACCTTAATTTTAGAGATTATTAATGAGCTTTTCCAGTGATTTTTCTGCCTTTTTGTATGTTTGTATGTGGGTGCGCGTGCGTGCACACACACACACGTGAATTTGCTGATTGCTCTAAGCAATTAAATAACTTTTTTCCTTTGAATCTCTCCACCAGAAGATCAGCTGGTAGTGAAAATCTCTTGACATTTTTGATGTAGTAACTCCACTCTGCAAAAGAGAGATATAGTATAACAGAACGCATAATAGGCTCTTAAGGATCTAAAGCAAAGCAAAGAAGATCCAAAAGTCTTTAATGTGACTAGCTATTAGTACTTGATGGGGAGGAAAATGTCATATACGGATTATTTCCCACTTCTAATTGAGTTCCCTAAATAGAAGCATTTTTAATATGTAGCTCTTAAATATGTTTCCTTTATAGTGATTTTCCCTTCACACTGAAATGTTTTTTTTAATGAAGCTGAAGAAGATTTAAAATATAATACATTTGGACCAGATGGACAAGATGAAATAAAGAAATATTATTAATTTGAGACATAAAATCTAAAAGCCGAAAAGAGTTTGTATAATACAAACTTCCTACTGCTTTTTCCCCCAAAGAATGACTGACTTAATTTTGATACAGAGGTATCATGAAGTAGCATACACATTGATGCAAGCTGTGAATAAAGTACATAGGGGCCCATCTATCATCAGTTTTGGAAATCAGGGAGTAAAAGTGCAGATATTGCATAGCTGTATGTTTTACTAGCATAATACTGGCTTGCCTTTATTATATATACATTTTGCTTTATAGCCTGCCCATCTGGAACTTACAAGCCTGAAGGATCACCAGGTGGGATCAGCACCTGCACCTCATGTCCTGATGAGAATCACACTTCTCCACCAGGAAGTACTTCTATGGAGGACTGTATATGCAAGGAAGGGTATCGTCCTAGAGGTAAATCGTGTGAAGGTAAGCTACTTCTTAAAGAAACAGCTCAGTTAAAAAATTAACATCATGAGCAATATTTCCTGCTTGAATTTGTCCACTGGGAAATCAGTATGCATTTCCATGAAATCTATAAAGTTATATTTTCCTTGGTGTCAGAAGTGCATGTGGCAAACCACAGTAACACAATAATGACACATATGTAATGATGTTATCACAGAAATGCCCTCTTGCTTCTGGATATCTGGTCCAAGAATGTACATCACATCATTTATAGGAGGATTTCCTCAAGTGTATTGATTGCTAATTTGCATCTCCCTTGTCCTTTGCAGATATTGATGGTTTCCAATGCACATGGCTATACACTGTACAGAAGGAGTGGACAAAAATTATGTTAGGCAGTTTTCTTTCATTTGTTGCATTATTTTTAAGACTTTCAGGGTATTTCCAAAAACTTCAAGATTTTTAGGCACACACTTCGATTGCCCTTTGAAACAGAAAAAGACATTGATGAAATAGAATAATTTATTGATTACAAAATCACATACGCAATCAATGGATATTGATTTAAAAATAGTGCAAAGATATTTTTTTTCAACTTTTGTTTTCTATAATCAGTTTAGGAATAGCATGAAGGACAATAAAGTTATAGTCTTTAGGTTAAGTGAATACTGCATCTTAAAGAAGATATTTCTTTAATATCTGGGAGAAAACCCTGTTGAACTCATTGCGGTTCTGAAGTTCTGAATAAAATAGAAATGTGTTGTGAATTATTTCCTTACTGTTGTATATTCTGATTAGTGGTCCACTGCCCTGAGCTGCACCCTCCAGAAAATGGTTATTTTATCCAGAATGTCTGCAACAATTACTTCAATGCCGCTTGTGGAATTCGATGTAAAACAGGATTTGATCTTGTTGGAAGTAGCATACGACTTTGCCAACCAAATGGTGCCTGGTCTGGTTCAGAGACGACTTGCAGGGGTAGGAAATTTTATCTTGCCTCTCTGATGTTGGGCTGGCTTTTTTAAAAAAAAAATCTAATTGGGAAGAGGATGCTGTTTTCTGTCTTATTTGCTTAATATGTCACTTCATCCATGCACGCAGTAGAATCGATATAGAGTAGTGTTGGTAAACCTTTTTGGCACTGACTGCTGAAATGGGAGTGCCCATGTGCAAGGGTGCCAGAAATCTGAAGAGCAGCTGCCTGGTGCGCATGCAGCTGCTCTTCTGGTTTCTGGTACATGCATGTGCACCTGCCAGCTGGTCTTCACGCTTGCATGTGTGCTAAAAAACAGAAGACCAGGTGGCCTACAGGCATGCACACACTGGAAACCGGAAGAGCAGCTACCCGGCATGCACATGCACACTGGGCGGTTCTTCATCTGATTTCCGGTGCTCCCACACACGTGAAGACCACCTGGCTGGTGTGCCAGAACCCAGAAGAGCAACAGGTGACGGCTTGCATGCCTGGAGAAATGGCTCTGCATGCCACTTCTAGCACGTGTGCCATAGGTTCACCATCAGGGATATAGAGTATTAAATATCAGTTTTCTATGTCATTAAACATATTTGGAATATTACTTTTTATGTGTATATTTTATGCATATGTTTGGATACAACTTTAAAGTTACATGAACATGTGACCAGGAATAAAAATTCAGCCATTTAATTCTGAATAGCTTAGGAAATAGAGCAGGTGTGGGTTCTACTTACCTTTACTACTGGTTCACAGCGTGGCCATGCGCGTGCTCTTCTGTGCAAGCGCAGAAGCATTTTCATGATGTTGGGGTCGGTGGGCGGAGCCTCCCGCCAGTTTTACTACCGGTTCTATAGAACCGGTGCGAACCAGGGGCAACCCACCACTGCTGCAGAGGTAATTACCAAGCAGTTATCTTAACTTCACTAGAACTAGAATCAGCATAGTTAATCTGCACTTGTGTGGCCAGGGAAATATTGCACATCCATTTCCACATCTTTCTATATGTTTGAAGTGTGAAGAATTCTGGAAAACATTTTTTTGTGTATTTGTCCTCAATGGCTTGCTTGCCTGTGCCCCCAATCTTACACTATTTTTTATATTGAGCTCTGAACAGGGAGATTGCCTACTATGATCTAAACGAGGAAGCGTTCGTTAATTTGTTAATTAATTAATTTAATTACTTGTTAATAACTTTTGATATAAGAATGAATAGGAGAACATTCAGTAGGAAATTGAAAATACTGCTTGCGCCAATAATCTTCCCCCCAACTAATACTTCTAAAATCTGAGTATATACAAAGCATCAATCAACAAATGTAAGCAGTTGTCACAGTATGACTGGATGTGTCTTCAGCAGTACAAAGACAGCAATTGACATAGAAAACCCAAGTCAGTGAGGAGTTTTTATTCTTCTTTACCAATAGCAAAACTATTTTCAGAAGGTATTTACAACAAGATCCCAGCTTCTACCCAGTGTTGGGTTTCTTCTTCAATCTGTCTCCCAGAGACCATTTTCCTCTAACTTTTTGCCTTCTTCTCCCTCCTCCATTTCCAAGATTACCAAGAGAGAATAAAAGGAACAAGCGTGTTGGGTTTACCAATGAGTGTGCTCAGTGCTGTTCGTCTCCTTTCCTTGGCTCCACTAAGCCAATCATTGTCTATGTTTTCCTTCATTGGGGGGGAGAGAAACACCTCTCTTGGAAGTCTTCTACCCAAACCTTCCCCAGAAACTAGGGCTTCACCAAAGAGTATTACCCTCTATCCATACTAGCTGTCTCCCTCTCTCTGGTCTTGGGCCTTGATAAAGATAACCTTGTTGGGATTTTGCTTCTCTTTTTCCAGGGAAGCCATCCATTTACTTTTCTTCTCTCTCTGACCAGGAACCAATCCCTGCTTCACACACTCACATTAACTGTACTGTTCAATGTTTCTCTACAAGCATTCCATTCTACAATAGTCTTTATACCGTCCCTGTCCTAATGTTTCCTCTATTTGTATCTATTTTATGTATTCAATTCATGCTTATAATTATATAAATTACCTAATATGTTCTTCACACACACACACATCAATCAATCAATCAATCATATTTTTTCTCATTTCTCTCCTGGTTTTTTTTCTTCTCCTCTGTCTCCATTTTTGGGTAGACTAGAAGATATAGTCCTCAAAACCTATATATAAGGGTAGACCAATGGGAATGCTGACTGCCTCTGCCCCACGACAGTGCTGGCTAGTAACCAGGTCAGTTCACTGGCCTTTGTGATAGTATACCTAGACCTCAAGGGTAGAATTGAGCTGCTTCTCCCTTTCTTCTCTCTGCACACACCAGCACAACACAGCCATGAAGAAACATCTGCCGCAACATCCTTATTAAAAATGTCAACTTTGTGGAAATCATTGTCAATAATTACCATTGCAGTTTTTATATACAGATAGTCCTCAACTTACAACAGTTCATTTAGTGACCATTCAAAGTTACAATGGCACTTTAAAAAAAACCGGACTTATGACCGTTTTTCACTGTTACGAACTTTGCAGCATCCGCATGGTCATGTGATCCAATTTCAGCCGCTTGGCAAGTGACTCATATTTATGGCTATTGCTATGTCCCAGGGTCACACGATCCCCTTTTGCCTTCTCACCAGCAAAGTCAATGGGGAAGCCAGGTTCACTTAACAATCTGGTTACTAATTTTATCAGTTGCATTGATTCACAACAACTGTGCCAAGAAAGTTTGTAAAATGGGGTAAAGCTCACTTAACAAATGTCTCACTTAACAACAAAAAGTTTGGGCTCAATTGTGGTCGTAAATTGAGAACTACCTGTATTACTGCATTCTTCCTGTATTTACTTTAATGAGAGGATTTTCTCCCACACTATCATGTTTAATTAGTTATTAAATACCGTGTTTCCCCAAAAATAATACCCTGTCTTATATTTTTTTTGAACCCTGAAATAAGCGCTTGGCCTTATTGCCATGTGTTCAAAAGCCCGATTGGGCTTATTATCAGGGGATGTCTTATTTTGGAGGAAACAGGGTAATAGAGATATCAATAAAACAGTGTTCTGTATATCTGCAAGTAAATAGGTATACATAACTATTTAGAGGACATGTATATTGACATGTTTTTAATAAATAATAATGGATTCAGACAAAATTGCAGTCAGTACAGACTTGGTCTACCTTACATTTTTTGGTAATGCCTTTAAGTCAGTTTTGATTCCTAACAACTGCCTGGACTAGTCTCTGAGTTTGCTTGGCGACATTTTTGGAAATAGTTTGCCATTGCCTTCTTCCTGGGGCTGAGAAAGAGTGCCTGGTCCAAAGTCACCCAGCTGGCTTTATGTCTAAAACAGAATTTGCAACCTCCTGGTTTCTAGCCCAATGCTTTTAACCACTATTCCAAACCTTACCTTTCTTTCTGAAATTTATATGATATTGCAAACATAAACTACTCTGATGTTTACATTCCATAGTGTGATTCAATTGAAACCTAGTAAGTATAGCACTAATACCAGTATATAATGTCACAGGGGCCATATGTCAAGATAGTTAGAAATCTCAACCCCATCCCATCCCCAAAGGTCTTTTAGAAGAGCCAAGCCTTCATGGCCTTTTGGAATCCTCTAGCAAGCTTAGAACTATTGTGATATCTTAGGATATGCTGCTCTGGGTGGGGAAGGGCTGGAGCAGAGAAAGTCTCTTCCTGTAGTCCCCTGATGACAGTGTTCCTTTAAGATCAGTCCCTGTGGCAAGCCTTCCCTTCCAGATCTTATCAGGCAGATGGATTCAGTTCAGTTATGTAGCTACCCAAGTGTATCCATTAAATTGCTTTCTCTTCATTATTTCTATAGAAATTGTATTTTCTTCTCATTTGTTGTTTGAGTTAATGGAAATAAGTTGGTAAAAGATTTCATGTTTTGGCCTTAACAGCTAGTGTCTAATGCTCTTGCTTCTTTATTCCATTAATTTCCTTGGAAGAGTCTGAAAGATAACGGTTTTATCCTCTCTGATCTTGGTTTTCCAGCAGTATGTATAATTTTAGTAGTTATTCTCAGCTTTAAAATGTGGCTCTTCTCCACCTATACATTAATATAACATGTTTTGAGCAAATGGGAAATCAAAGGAATAGTTTATGGACCATCACATTAATCCCAACAAAAGCCTTTCTCCCAGATTTTGATCACATGCGTCATGAAAGGAAACAGAAAAATATGAATTTCTTCAGGCAGTATTAGACTGTGTTGTTGAATTTGTATAGTTTCATTTTGTTTGCTCTTTTAGCAAAATATGGCACACGTATGTCACTAAGCACTACTTAGCACACAGCTAAAGAACACAGAACAAAGGCCAGGCAAAACTGTGGCAAAGAACTTAGCAACCTGTCATTGTTCTCCACATGCATATACTCACTTGTGGAGATACTTCAGAAAAGATGCTTTGTAGAACATGGGCGCATGATACACTTCTTTTTGAAGCTTTAAAGCATCTATGTGTTTTCCCAGGCTCCTGCAATTGTTCAGAGCCATCCCTGTATACTCAAAGTGAAATGGCTGTGTGTGCTGTGTGGTCTCTGTTGCAAAACATACTAAAAAATTATACCGCATCATCTTACATCACGTTTTTTTCTTAAATCCTGATTTCTGAAACCCCTTATTCCTATGAAAAACCTCCATTCTGTTTTGAAGTAATAGTGAAAAAAATTACTTCTGTTAAGTAGTCAATGATGAGTGTTTTCCCAGAATTTTTTTTTTTAATATTTGGAAGTATTTCAGGACATTCTTCAGCCATTTGGGAGTGGGGAGGGAATAAACTCCAGTGATGCTTTAAGCAGACATTCTTGTGCTGAGGTTTGGCTTGTTGCTCCTTATTTATGTATTTTTTTTTACTGGAAGTGACCAACATTTTCACTTTCACTTGAACAAGGTCTCCCTTTGGGGAGGAGTTTTCTTATCTTGGATGCTGCTTATGTTCCTTGCACTGTGTGGCATTTTTTCTTTTTTTAATGTATCTTGGTTTCTAAACTCTTGGGTCTTTTTTTAAAGGAAACTTGAAGTTTGCTTTTTATGACATTTCTTGGAAATAGGGGCTCTACTTGGAAAAGGCAACAAACAGGTTTTGATCTGTCCTCTTTCATTTCATAATTAAAAGATGCCTCTTTCAAAAGTTTACGAAGGAACATTTGCCACAAATTTATATGAGACAAAAGTCACTTTAATGCACTATTTTTATCATTTCCCCAAAGAATGAAGTGCCAGGTATTGTAGAAGTAAGGCTAATTTAAAAAAAAATCTCAAGATTCAAAGATGTGTTTTAAAATTACAAGAAAACAAAGGTGAAAGAACATAGCAGAGCTAGAGAGAGAGAAAATAGAAAGGATGTGAATAAAAGTAGAAAAAGAGATTGGATTTTTAAAAAATATTCCAGTATAGATGGAGATACCCTATTTCCCCCAAAATAAGACATCCCCTGATAATAAGCCCAATCGGGCTTTTGAGCGCATGGCAATAAGGCCAAGCGCTTATTTCAGGGTTCAAAAAAACATAAGACAGAGTCTTATTTTCGGGGAAACACAGTAGTTAAAAAGAAAAAATAATGGGGCGGGGTGGAAGTGAAGATTTGTTCTCACTGTCCAGGTTCTAGGATCTTAGGTGTGAGAATAATACTCCAAAGTAAGATACTTGTCCTGCCTGACAGTCTGATATTCCTAGGATAATATATAGCTATAGTTCTCTATTGCAGTTGTTACCCTGTGAATATCTCCCAAGACTGGAATTGAAGATATAATATTCCAATCTTCACTCTAAATCTGTTGCATATAGTTCAATTTAATTAATAATAAATATTAATAATAAATATTAATAATAAATAAATAAATTGAAATGTGTGTGTATTTACCAAAAAGATGGACATGATATGTATATCTTACTCAGCTTACTTTTAGTATCTGTTACTTACTCTTGCTAAAAATGCTTACACATGTATTTTAACCTCTGCAGTTCGCACATGCCCCAAACTCTCAACCCCTCAAAATGGCCATATTAATTGCTCATTAAGTGAGATCTCTTATAAGACTGTGTGCTTATTCACTTGCAACGAAGGCTACGAACTGGAAGGCCACACCAAACTTACCTGTCAAAGCAACTCTCAGTGGGATGGGAAGGAACCAAAATGTGTTGGTATGTTTCAAATGCACAATGTATATCTTTAGTTCCCTTTGTTTTGTAACAAAGTTTGTTTGGTTGCTGTCTCTAAATAATTTACCATACAGCCTTCAGCAGACTTCCTTTATGTCCTTCCACAATCACTTTTGAAAAATGTATTACATAGGGTACATGTTGGTATAAGAAAACTGTGGATGCTTGTTATATTGTACAAGTCAGAAGAAAAATTTCTGATTTTTTTTTCCAGAGGGGAACTTTCCAAACATAATTGCTGATTATTGTATGTTATAAAAACAAAAATTATAACAAATTAGAATAACTGGTTACATTGATTTTCTCTTACACTTCATATGCAACATTTACTCAAGTTTTGATGTAAATATTTGCATTTGTAAGGGGACACAATGCTGATGCTAGCTTGTCAGTTGGAAAGTTGACAGCCTAGGTTCGAGACCTGAGCACTGCATGACAGGGTGAGCTCCCATTATTTGCCCCAGTCTTGCCCACCTAGCAGTTAGAAAGCATGCAAATGCGAGTAGATAAATAGATACCACTTTGGTGGGTAGGTTCTGTGCATCTCGGCATATAGTCTTGCTGGCCACAGACAATGCTGAACTAAGATGGGCACCACCCCTAGAGTCAGAGATGACTAAACAGGGGAAATCTTTACCTATTTGCATTTGTATACTGTATGAAATGTGTTTTCATACTGTTTTCCATTTGTGCATATTGACAATAATGTACTTCCTTTTTCTAGAGTTGCACTGTCCTGCCTTCCTAAAACCAAAAGGTGTTATTATTCACCCTTATATTTGTGGGCTTGAACAATCAAAATATGGAACTGTATGCAGGCTCAGTTGTCCAAATGGATTCCTTTTGTCTGGTGTAACAGAAGACGTGAGGTGTTTACACACTGGAAAATGGAGTGAAAATGTGCAGATAGCTGTTTGTAAAGGTATGGATTTTGATAATAATTTGATCTCATTAAAAAGAGAAATTAAAATGTTTTGAAGAAAGATATAGTAAATAATGTCAATATTAGAGAAACCAAGATTGAGATAATTAGCAATAATATTACCAATAAAAAATATCTGTCTTTGTGTACATGTTACAGGAATAGAAGATATGGAAACAGTTAAAACATTTCATAACCTACATTTTGGTTCTTATTTCAGATACCTTTGTTTTTATTATGCTTGTGGTTTGAAATAAACTTAAATTGTTATTTGAGGGAGAGAAAACTAAACTGGATAAAGCCAGAGATTTAATAGAAGTAAAGCTTCATCAGTACACAGTATAAATATTGGCCTAAAATTATAGGTTTGTAGTAGCATTGTTTATTTCAGCTAAAAGCCACACAAATTTATGAGATCAACATCCGGCATGTAATAGAAATGAAGTTTTTCAATGCCTCAGTTACAGGATGAATGAAGTGACTTCCTCCTTCCCTTTTTAGCCTTGACTGTGGTAAAATGATACATTTGCAGTAGACTTAATCCAAGACATCATTACTCTTTTAAAATGCTCTTTTTTAAAATAGCATTTGATGGGTATTAAGACAAAATCACAATTAAGTTTGAATGTACTAACTTCTGTGATGAATGTGGCCTTGCAGAATTGCAGAGAAATTTAATGCAGGTGTTATATATTACTTAAAATCCACACTAGCGGACTAATTAATGGTCTTACTTCATTTAAGACAGTTATATATATTCTCTAGACCACGGGTGTTGAAACTCACGTGGCATTTCATGACTTTCTAAACTTTATCTATTCTGCACAAGTCTTCATTACCAGGCTCAAGGTTAACTCAGCCTTCCATCCTTCCGAGGTCTGTAAAATGAGGAGTCAGATTGTTGGGGGCAATATGCTGACTCTGTAAACCACTTAGAGAGGGCTATAAAGTACTATGAAGCGGTATATAAGTCTAAATGCTATGCTGTTACCCAGTGCTTCATTGACATGTGGCATGTTGCTACCTATTTTATTTGCTCAGTTTCTTGAGCCTTTTAGAGAGGTGATTTTCAGCCTTGGCAACTGTAAGATGTGTGGACTTCAACTCCCATAATTCTCCAGCCAGCATTTGAAGTCCTCACATCTTAAAAGTCCTCAATATATAAAAAACCCACTGTTTTAGAGCGTGATACATTCTTAGAGTTCTTCATAGCTCTCTGGTTGATTAACACTTTTTTGCTTCCATTTCTTCCTGACATTCCCCTATATGACTAGAGAATTTAATTGGTGGCACAGTGGTTAGAATGCAGTATTGCAGGCTAATTCTGCCCACTGCCTGGAGTTTGATCCTGACCGGCTCAAGGTTGACTCAGCCTTCCATCCTTCCAAAGTTGGTAAAATGAGGAGCCAGATTGTTCGGGGCAAAATGCTGACTGTAAACCTCTTAGAGAGGGGCTGTAAAGCACTACGAAGTGGTATATAAATCTAAATTAGCTAATTCTATCCTAACCCTGGGTTCCTTTGGCATTAACTTTATTTTGTACAGTCTTTCGTCAGTATTCTGAGCTTCCTCTCCTTTATAGCGGTGGTCCCCAACCTTTCTGGCACCAGGGACTGGATTCATGGAAGACAATTTTTTCACAGATGGGGAGGGAAGGTTTCACGCACAACCTAGGTAGATCATGTGCACACATAAATGAAAGTTTGCTCATTCGCCTGCCACTTACATGGCCCAATTCCTAACTGGCCATGGCTGGTACTGGTCCGCAGCCTAGGAATTGGGGAACCCTGCTTTATAGTACATTCTCAACTCTCAGAATCTCTTTCCAGTTCTTTTATCATTTGATATTTGGGTTAAACAGCATCCATTTTAAACAGACAATCTAAATCGGACAAATGTTCCTTGGACAATTTAAGAAAGAAGGAAAATCAAATAAGTTAAGCCATTTCATATCAAACTTTTTTTTTTTGCCACAAGCATAATGCAGTGTAAATTAAATTGATTTTTTTCTTTTTTGACTAGAAAGATTATGAATTCTGCTACATATTTGATCATAAGTGTATTGTGATACAATTGGATTTTAGATCAATAACATGAGCTGTATGAATTATGTGATTACTGTATGTTCTTGCCTAATAGAAATGGAAATCATTGATACAATAACTGCAAAATTTTAAAAATCTGAATGCCAGAGAGATAAATTGTTTAATTGCTGATAATATTGTTGATGTATTTTAAAATTTAAGAAGGAATCCCAAGCAAAATCCCAAGCAAAAAAGTGGGGTCGTGGGAGGCAGTTGGACTTGTTGATTACGTACCTGGCTCCCTGCTACGTATCAACGGCCCTGCCCGAGCTACTCAACGTGATAGCCGAGGTGGCGGCTGTTACCCCCAGGCTGTTGGTCATGGGGGATTTCA
>JANHZT010006684.1:5394-18493 GCA_032468215.1 Stegonotus admiraltiensis | reverse complement strand
ACCCTCCCCATGCTCCAGAGGCTTTCTTGGAGCCTGGGGAGGGCAAAAACAGCCTTCCCCCCCCCCCCAAAGGCCCTCCAGAGGCCGGAAATGGCCCGTTTCCTGACTTCCAGTGGGCCCAGAAGACCCGAAAATCAGCTGGCAGAGCTGAGCTAGGGCAACGCTCCCATGCCCACAGATATGGCTCCACGTGCCACCTGTGGCACCCGTGCCATAGGTTCACCATCATGGGTATATACTCAGCAGCTACTGTATTTTTCTGAGTATAAGACGCTCCGGAGTATAAGATGCACCTTATTTTGAAAAGAAGAAAGAAAATAAGAAAAAAAAATTCTGCTTGAGAGGCTCTTCATTTGAGAGGCTGCATTTGCAGCCTCCAAAAGTTCCGTTTGCAAAGGGTCTTCTCTTTGCAAAGCCAGCCTCTTAAACAGACCTTTTGGAGGCTGTTTAAGAGGTTCTCTGTTTGGGAAGCTGCATTGGCAGCCTCCAAAAGCTCTGTATGAGAGGATGTGTGGAGGCCGAAGGGTAGGAGTTGGCAGGTGGGCGGGGCTACATTTGGTGTATAAGACACACCCAAATTTTCACCCTCTTTTAAGGGGGGGGAAAGTGTGTTTTATTCTCCGAAAAATACAGTATATTGCTTTTCTGGTATTACAACTTTTATAGTATTAGAGTCTTGACTTACAGGATTTTGTCAGTGGAATTTTTTTTACAGTTGATTTCATGTCAATCCCATTTAGGTTTTGGCTCTACTTTTTCTGCAGCGGAGGAGAGTGTGGTGCTTCCAGTTGCTCCAGAAAATATCAGCAAGGACCCCAAAGTCAGCAGCCAGGCAAGAACAGCCATCGTAATTTCCCAGAGTGTTCAACTACAGAGAAAGTAGAAAGCTGGTGAAATTAAAAAAAAAACATTGCAAATGATGGGTTTGAAAGTTAAACGGTTGCTGCCTCTCGTCGTGTTCTTTATTTCATTTGTGCCCCATGCACCAGTGTCTGTGACAGCTCACTACATTTTTGGAACGATGAAAGAGGGATCCTGGCATTGCACTGCAAATTCCACCCCTCCTTGGTATGGGTGCAATGGCATGCTGCATGTAGACAAGGGGTAGATCCTGTGCTATAATGCCTTAAAGTTGTCTTCATCACTCTCCCCCTCTCTGCCCCCTGCAAATGCTGGTGATCTTATATGGGTCGTCCTTGATTTATGACCACAGTAATTTCCATTGCTAACCAAAGTGGTTGTTTGTTAAGTGAGCCATGCCTGATTTTACCTTTTTTTGCAACAATTGTTAAATGAATCATGGCAGTTCTACACTGAATCACCCATTTATTAAGGCCAACTTTCTTCATTGACTCTGCTTGTCAGAAGTCAGCTGGCAAAGGGTGATCACATGACCCCAGCATGCTGCGATAATCGTAAATACATGCCAGTTACCAAACTCCCAAGTTTTGATTACATGACCACGGGAATGCTGTCAGTGTCATAAGTGCGAGGACTAGTTGCAAGTCACTTTTTCCAGTGCCATTCTAACTTTGAACAATCACTAAACACATGGTTGTAAATTGAGGGTTACCTGTATTTGATTCAAGAAATGTAACATAGTATACATTCCTTCCCCCGCCATTTTATTCTCACCACAGAGTATTTGAGACCAGGGTGCGTTTATAACATCTAATAAGACTTAATATTTAGAGACCCGATAGGAAGCCTGAACTGCAATCTGCTTTTGAATTTTCTTTGCCTATATTTTTGCTTTGTCTTTTCTTCCATTGACAACAGATATTCCATGAATGTTTCCTGCAACCATGTCATAACAGTGGAACTTGCAAACAGGTTGGAAGTGGTTACATTTGCATATGCCCACCAGGATATGCAGGTAAGTAATACAGTTGCAATCCTCCCTAAATATCATGCTTTAACAGCTATATTGCCTTTGAAGAAAAAGAAATATGTTAAGAAGTGTTCCATGAATATTCAAACAAGGAATAGAAACATTTCTTGAAAAGCAGGCTCACTTTCCTATGAGGGACTAGAGCCTAAAAATTGTGAAAGAACAAAATGTTGGTTGTAGTCTAAAAAAATGTCAAATAAAAAGTTTGGGAGGTATCCTGTAAACATATTGGAGTGTCTCTGGCTACATGAAGTAGTCTTTCACAAGACCACTTCTATCAGTGAAATAAATTTTTAAAGAGATTTGTTGACTTCTTGTTACTGCTTTTTAACTTCTGTTTTGTAGCAATACTTATCTGATTTTTTCCCCTTCGTTTAAGTATATCTTTTCATTGCCACATGGTTATTTTGATATCATTTTTATGTATTTTGCAGCTATTAGTCTTCTTTTACCCTGTTCCATTATAAAGGAACAATTTTTATAGGTCTAAGCGGGTTAGCATCATTTATATTAAGTATGAATTTTGCTATTGTTAAAACTATACATCACTCGTTATACTTGCCTCTCTGGATATTTTTTCTTTAGACTGATAGCTCTCATGGACTCTTCAAAAACTTTGTAACTTAACTATAGTGGAAATAGTGAAACTCGCCCCCTCAGTTCTAAGTATAGATTGATCCTGTGCATATTCAGATAATGAGTCCTTGCAAACCCTGCTTATAATCTAATAAAAGTGTATGGAATTATTAGCTTGATCTGTACTCATACATCAAGAATTAGTGAAACAGGACAGAATCTATCTATGCATTTTGCAGGAGACCCTAACAGTTTAGCAAAATATTTCAAATTCTGTTATTTAAAAATGTATCACTAAAAGGTCACATAGACCTTGAATATTGCAAAAGTTAGCTGGAAATAAATGAGTGGATTTTTTATAGTAAAGAGCTATGTGCTGGGAATAGGGAGAAACTGAGGACTGAAAAGAAAACAATTACAAAGGAAAGCAAACAGATTCATTCATTCAGGACAGATTTTAGACATTTGGTCCTTAAAAGTCTATGTTTGAATATTTGTATACCCAGACATATTTCTTGGTGCTGAATTAGATTTGCCAGTCCTTTTTGGCAGTCTACTCATTTAACAATAAAATGAGAGGCAAGTACAGGTTTAACCACACTCTTCTCCGTGTGAAAAATTTGACTATAGAGATGGATACAAATTTCACTGAGTTTATCTTTCACCAAAAATTACACATTTACAAAGGAAAAGCAGAGGGAAAACGTGAGATTTTTAAAAAGAAACCAGCATCACTGGTGGGTTTGTCTGTTTCATCACAAACTCAGTTTTGTTTTAGTATTCAGATCAGTTAGAATATTTAATTGAAACAGAATATCTTTTGAGCTTTTGATTAAGCAAAAGCCTAATGCCTGCCTGTCAACAAGCTCAGTAGCAACTAGAATTAAATAGACTCTGAGATGCATTAGTTGTTTGGTTTTCATATATCCCAGTTTCATATCTGTTTCTAACCTAGGTGTAAATAGATTCAAATTCCCCTCCTCCACAAAAATCACTTTTTATTTTTTCTATTACTTGATATCTATTTGATGTGTTTTGCACTTTTGGCCTATCCCAATTTATTTTTCTTTGTGTTCTTTTGGGTTGTGTTCTAGGATTAAAATGTGAAAAAGAGATTGATGAATGCAAGTCATCTCCCTGTCTCAACAAAGGGATTTGCAAGGATGGCACTGCAGCATTCATTTGCCAGTGTCAGCCGGGCTACTCAGGTGACAAATGAACTAAAGCAGTAAAGCATCATCTCCAGGTTGCAAACTTTAAAAAAAAAGTTACGGCTCATATTTACTGAGCTTGTGAATATCTTGCCTTCTGTATTTTGCTGATTTCATAGAGATTGAGGGATTGTTGGGGGGGGGGGGGTTTGGTGAACTGTGAGAAACAGTTCAACATAAATTTTATTGCTGTTGTATGCTGGGCATAGGAAATGATAATCGTTTGTTTATAACATTCTAGTTATATAAAAAATATCTGCATAAAGATTTCTTAAATGTCTGCATTCTGAATATACTTATGACACCACCTCCAGTATGAACCATATTAGTTAGAACATAGAATAAAAGAGTTGGAAGGGACCTTGCGGGTCTTCTAGTCCAACCCCCTGCTCAAGCAGGAAACCCTATACCCGTGATGGCAAACCTATGGAACATGCCACAGGTGGCATGCGGAGCCATATTGGTGGGCACGTGAGCTCAGCTCTGGTCCCACTGGAAGTTGGCAAACCGGCCATTTCCGGCCTCCAGAGGGCCTCCAGGGGAGGTGGGGAAGGCCGTTTTTGCCCTCCACAGGTTCCTAGAGAGGCTCTGGAGCTTGGGGAGAGCAAAAAAAAGGCCTACCGTGTCCACAGTGCCAAAAGCAGGGGGAGCACAGGGGAGGTCACATGCGCATGCGCAGGGTGCATATAATTATGGGTGTGGGCACATGCACATGCGACCCCCATGTTCCCCCCACTTTTGGCACATGATGGCAAAAAGGTTAGCCATTGCTGCCCTATACCATTTCAGGCAAATGGTTGTCCAGTGTCGTTTTTAAAGCCTCCAGTGATGGAGACCCACAACTTCTGAAGGCAAGTTCTCTATGGGTTGCCTTCATATTAGGGGATGAGTAAGAGTGGACTGTCATTGTCTGTCCTATTTCCCCTTACAATATGGGGAAAATTGGGTCTTGTTGCAAAGTAACAATACATCTGGCTAAGCCTTTGTAGCTGAAGTTGAATGGATAGTCACTGAGGTGTCTATGAATGGAAGGAAATAGATAAATGTCATCATTTGATCTTATCAGGATTGTATGGGTCTTCTCCTATAATGTTGGTTGAATTCAGCAGCCAAAATGTAATTGTTATGCACCTGGGGCAAGCTGGTAGTTTACCATTAAAATAGAAAGGAAATGATATAAACCTCTCAATTAGAGGAAGCTTGGTGCAGATTGTTCTTAAGGTGACTAACTACATTGTTTAATTTATTTATTTGGGCTTTTTGCTGTAGTAATTAACTACAGCTCTGGATTGTGTCCACACTTCGCAAATGAATGTATGTCCTCTTGATAAAAGCTGAAGGACATGGTACACTAAAATCTATATTATTTCATTCAATACAGAATTCCTGTAATTGATAACAATACCAAGTTCTGCTTGCAGTTTTCCTAATTAGAAAAGTTTATAATGTAAATAGCATGGTGAACCCTCGTTTCCAAATTGGTAACATGAATGGAAAGAGCTAATTAATTAATTAATTAATTAATAGGCCCCGCCAATCTTTTATGATTAGGCAACTTGCAAAATAAAACAATAATAAAGCAAAGATTAAAACAAAGAATTCCATTGTCCAAATAAAAAAAAATCTGGAAAAATACAAACATCATTCAGGAAACCCAAATTTCACACAAGGGATCTATTCCCTAATATGGCTTTATGCCATCTTTTTAGGGCTTGTTTAAGTAGGGCTGGGGTGGGAGCCATATGAATTTGGGGAGTGGGGGTAATAATGTTCCAAAGGGCACTTGCCATGAAAGCTAGGGACCGCAGCTAGAGAAACAAGAATGAATAAAGTTGAAAATTTATTACTAACTGCTGTCCTGGAAATTTATACCTCACTGTTCTTAGGATTGTATCTTCCATGTGTAAGTCCATTGTGTGAACTTGTAAATCTGCATGTATACACTATTAATGTTCTCTGTAATCTTTATTACTTGAAGGCTTACTGTGTGAAGAAGATGTAAATGAATGCAGTTCAAATCCTTGTCTGAATAAAGCAGTCTGTGTTGATGATATTAACTCTTACCACTGCTTGTGTCCAGAAGGCTTCACAGGTCAGTCTATTTTATTGATGACCCTCTTCTAATATTTTATATAGCTCTCAAGATGTTTTTATATTGCTTCCAAGGTCTTCAAAGAAAGAGGGAATTTTAATTTTCCAGTAAAAAAAAAGGATCACATAGTTAGGTGTTATCGTGTGTGACTTTCCTTATCGGTATAAATGAGAAGTCTTATGACATTTTAAAAAAGGACAATATTTTTAGCAATTAATTTAATATATTAGCAAAGTTGATTCTTCCATCTCCAGCCAATGTGTTATATTGAGTACCTACTTCAGGGTTGTTTAAAAATTAACTTAATTAACTTTTTTTTTCATTTTCATTCTTTTTAATGTATCCAGAATTTATAAAGTTCAGAAATTACCTGGTGCTGATAGCATCTTTATTCCTTTCCTTTCTTTCTTCTCAGGTACTCACTGTGAAGCAGAGGTAAATGAATGTCTTTCAAATCCCTGCTTCAACAAAGCTACCTGTGAAGATCAGGTTGCAGGTTTCCATTGCAAGTGCTTGCCTGGATTTAATGGTGCTCTATGTGAAAAAAACATTAATGAATGTCTCAGTAGACCTTGTAAAAACGGAGCCACGTGCAAAGATGGAATCAATGGCTATAGGTAAAAAGATGTATGCATATAGCTCTGAAGATATATAAAGATTTAAGAATGGTAATACAGTGTATTTGTTTGTTCACTTGTTTGTTTGCTTGCTAAAGAACCAATGTAGCTATCCCTTAGGGCAGGCGGGCCAGGTGCATCATGGACTGGCCATGCCCACCCCCATTTTAGCGAAGGGGAGAAAGGCGCGATACATCAAGTGACGACACATGTTTGACACTTCTGCCTTAGGGCCTAAACTATAACAGAATAACTGCTTTTGTAATCCTATCTCTCTGTTTTAGTCTTCATACATGAACTTTTCCTTTTGTCTTATAAGTATCTACTTCTATAAGTGAACATATCTCCAACACTATTAGTGCCTTAATCCAGGAGCTATGGTCTCTACTGACTGAGTCTACATTCTTTTTTCTTTCCAATTTTTTGGCACTCTAGGTTATTGTATTTTCACTTTTTATTTATTTACTCTGGCTTACATGTCATTCCAGTCACAGATTACTTCCATATACAGTAATTGGATTAAAAAGTTTAACTCTGCCTAACTGTCTCTTCCACAGAAATGCATTTGGGGGATTTGTTCTGGATTTTTTTTCTCTCCATAGTCCTTGGCTGGGGATTCAGCCATTTTTAACTCAGTCTTTCTTTTGCCAGCTTTTTCTCCACATCAAATTAGGTCCAATTCTGTTTTGCTTTCGGAGAGTTATCCTGTTGACAGACAGATGGGCAAGGCAGGCTCCTCAGCCGCTTTATGCAATGTCTTTCCAACATTCTTTAGGGTTGCAAAAACAAACAAGATCCAGAATTGCCAGAACTTGTAAGCATTTCAAATTCAGACTCCACAATTGATCTTTTTTTTTCAACTTCTTACTTACTTAAGCTTTCCACTTTTCCTCATATTCGTTCTTCATTTCACTTAAGTAACTTACTTTGTATTTTAAGACAGCTAGAATGTAATTGTTCAGACTGTAGTAAAGAAAACTCATTCGTTCTCTTTTGTCTTCTCAAAGGTGTCACTGTGTTACAGGATATACAGGGCCCCAATGTGAAGTGAACATCAATGAATGTGAATCCAATCCCTGTGAAAATCAAGGAACCTGTATGGATGCCTTGAACTCGTACGTTTGTAAATGTCCTCCTGGCTTTACAGGCAACAGGTGTGAAACAGGTACCCAGGATCAAAGTATTAGCAAACAATAGCAAACCTATCTTGGCAACAATTCTGCAGACTTGAACCGAAACCAGATGACTCCCAAGAATATAGCAGACTTTGCAAATCCCAGTATACAATAAATAACTACAATAATTCAATATTGGATTTATTATTACAAAATCAATTTTAAACCAATAATATAAATGTGACACTGAAAAAACGTATTTTGAATGTTGTCCAGAATCCATTAGAGTTGAGTGGCCACTAAATTTAAATAAATAATAATATTTAGAATCTTACTATTTCCTAAATTGCAATTTCATTTTCTATAAAGTTACAGATTATTTCTTGTGTTTTCTTCAAGTACTTGTTAATCAGATGGAAAAGACTTTCTTCATTCCTGCTTTGTGCTAAAGAATTGTAGCAACTTTTGTGGCTAACTAGCAAATCATTAAAAATAATATATGGTTATTATTTTTTAAACTAAATAATTTATATAATATAAAGTATTACAATATAATATAATATAATATAATATAATATAATATAATACTTTATATAATATAATACTAAAAATACTAAAAATAATATAGTCATGCAGAAAATCAATCCATGTTGATTTTCTGTCTATATTATTTTCTGTCTTATATTTTCTGTCTTATAAACCTAATGTGGTTTATAAGGCTCATCACTGGCTTGAGGTAGATATTCTATCAGTTGTAAACTTAATACAGTTTGTCCAGGCTCTGGAGAAGAGAAAAGTTTATTGTCAGTATACTAAATGTTCTCATCACTAAAGCATGTTAATCTCCTTCTACCATTTTTAGTGGTATTTTGAATGGGAAAAGTTTTCTCTAATTTGCTGTCATAAAATATTTTGTTTCATGCAGTGTGTTGGAATCCATTGGCATTCAAAGATATGTTGGTTTTAATTTAACTTAATTTTCCATACCGAACTGGATTCTACCCAAGCTCTCCTTTTGTCTATAGTAAACTGGAAGAGATAGGTTTGCTTAATTCTTGATGAAGCAAGTGTAAAAAAAAAAAAATTAAAGAGCAAGTTCACGCATTTTAGTTGCTACGTGGTAATACTGTGCACCAAGAAATGTTAACATCACATGATGGCACTAGAGATTTGAGGGCAGATGGAATGGTTTTCATCCATCAGGGTTAAGTGTCCAATTATATGGTATATCTTCTAAGACTCAAGTGTCTTTAGATAGAAGAATAGTGGATATTTTACATTGGACATTTCTATATAAATCATTTTTATAGAAACGTGATGCTTAGTATTTTCTTAGAACCAGCATGTCTATTTTGTTTAACATGGCTATATAATTGGAAAAACAAGAGCCTCCCAACTTCTGTCATGCTCAGTTTAAAAATAAGCATTTTTATTCTGAACCAGTGCAATGGAAAAACATAGCTCAAAGAACTGAATCATTTAAATCAAATATTTATTACTGTCCTAGACAGTGGTGAAATCCAAATTTTTTTACTACCTGTTCTGTGGGCGTGGCTTGGTGGGCGTGGTGCGGCTTGGTGGGTGTGGCAGTGGAAGGATACTGCAAAATCTCCATTCCCACCCCACCCTGGGGCCAGCCAGAGGTGGTATTTGCCGGTTCTCTGAACTACTCATAATTTCTGCTACCAGTTCACCGAACTGCTCAAAATTTCCACTACCGGTTCTCCATAACCTGTCAGAACCTGCTGGATTTCACCCCTGGTCCTAGACCAGGAAGGAAGGTGGAGTATAGTCAATTGAAAAGCTTAGAAGATAATCAGAACTAGAAGATAGAAAAGATATATGTATTAAAACGGAAAGTAGACATAAAAATAATAGTTTAAACGATTCTAAAAGAAGGGCAGGAGCATTAGATGGTTATAAGAGAGCATTAAAGATGTGGAAGCCTATATCTGACCAATTGTAGAGCACTCTAATATGGCAAACTAGATATTCATCAAGGCTTGTTTATGGCAGAGGTTATAATTCAAGAAACTTGGAGTGCTATTGTGCAGAACCTGGCAATATTGTATGTTATAACAAGGTTGGTATCTAAAAATGGGGAGATATAGAATTGCCCTGTGTGCCCTCGATATTTATGCAGCAGTGGTGAGATGAAGGTACAGAATGTCTCTGCAGTACAGGTGCTGGAGAAGCACATTGGTCTGTTGTTTCTTTGTGTCCAGAGACACAGGGGCATTATTTCTCTAAGTAAGGAAACTTCCTGTATCATTGAGGGACAGCTGAGTTGAATGCATAACATTGTGGTAGAGTAAAGGCCCTCCAGTGTTGAAGTACTTTGAGTTTAATTAAGTATGCCATAGGGGAGAAGAGTACCTGTATTCATTGGCAATACCAATTGGGGTCCTGGCTAGATCCAATTGATGTTCTGTTTCCACTATATGCTATTTAGTGAGTACTTTGGCCCAGGGATGAAATCCAGCAGGTTCTGACAGGTTCTGGAGAACTAGTAGCAGAAATTTTGAGCAGTTCAGAGAACCGGTAGTGGAAATTTTGAGTAGTTGGGAGAACCGGCAAATACCACCTCTGGCTGGCCTCAGGGTTGGGTGGGAATGGAGATTTTGCAATATCCTTCCCCCAGGAGTGGAGAAGGAATGGGGATTTTGCAGTATCCTTCCCCTGCCAAGCCTATTAAGCCACGCCCACAGAACCAGTAGCAAAAAAAAGATGAGACCTTAGTTGCCACTGCCTATTTCCATGTCGATTGAAATCATCCCTCAAAATTAATGGAACAAGGCCAAGGTGGTGGTGGGGGATACTTTGAGCCAATTGATGAGTATGGTCAGGCTCATTTTAATCTCAACTTTCATCATGAAGCTGGTCTTTAGTCTCAGGGTAGCATTTGAGACTACCATTCAGTTTGGGATTTGAAAGGCTGATCTTGGAAATTTGAATTGTGCAAGTTCTTAGGGTGTAAAATTGGAGAAGGAACACAGCTAGCCACCATAAAGGTATTCTGATATTGTCAAAGAACTAAACATTTTCCCTATCTGTTGCAGAGCAGTCTTCTGGATTTAACTTGGATTTCGAAGTCTCTGGAATTTATGGCTACGTTTTGCTTGATGGTGTCCTCCCCTCACTCAATGAGATCACATGTGCATTTTGGATGAAATCCTCTGATACTACAAATTATGGGACTCCAATTTCTTATGCAGTGGAAAATGGAAGTGACAATGCATTCTTGATTACAGATTACAATGGGTATATGACATAGTTATAGCTTCCAGATCATATGCTTGGGGAAGAGATGCAAACTGTATTTTATTGCTTTATCAACCTAACCTCTAGAGCAGGCGTGTCAAAGTTTTATTAAGGGCAACATCATGGTTCTGTTTGACTTTGGGAGGGCCAAGTGGGTGTGGCCAGGATGCCAAGGACCATGCATGGCCCTCCCAACCTTTGTTTTCGACTGCAACGGCCTCATGCAGCACTCTGCTAGTGAAAACGGAGCTTGGGAGGGCCCCGTGACAGCTTCCTGCAGCATTCTGCCAGTGAAAACAGCCCTCCCAAGCTCTGTTTTTGCTGGCAGAGGCACCACAGGCAGGTCCTTTGCTGTTTCCAGGGCAGCCCTGTGGGCCAGATCTAAGCACCCTGTGGGCCAAATGCAGCCTGCAGGCCTTGAGTTTGGCACCCCTGCTCTAGAGCGTGTTTTTCCCATGTGTTCAGTTACACAATAGAGCATTACACATTCTATATTCAGCAAGCAAGGAGCCTATAGATTTGTGTACTATTCCTCCAGTCCATGCCAATAGAGGGAAATCTACTGTAGCTTACAACTTATACTATCTTGTATGGCCCATCCAAATCCTTTTGGCCTCTTTCTTTTCTTTTCTTTTCTTTTCTTTTCTTTTCTTTTCTTTTCTTTTCTTTCTTTTCTTTCTTTTTTTCTTCTGTTGAAGTTCAGAAAGTCACTAATGCTCAGGCCAGCCATCAACTTTTGCTTGATTATATTCACTCTTACTCTGAAGTCTTTCGAATTATTATTTGTCTTGTCTCCATTAGACTATTAAATCTGGCGTGCAGCTAAACTGTTTCAAGCAGGTCACTTCCATTTCTCTTTCTTCTCTTCTGATATAGATGGGTTCTGTATGTTAATGGGAAGGAAAGCATTACAGATTGCCCTTCTGTGAATGATGGCAATTGGCATCATATTGCTGTGACGTGGGCAAGTGGAGACGGAGCCTGGGGAGTGTACATCGATGGAAAATTGTCTGATGGAGGCAATGGCTTATCTGTGGGAACAGAAATCCCTGGTATGTCTCCCTTCATTATTTATCTGGCTGTATTTATTTGCCATGTTATTCTGAGAGACATTTGACTGAAGGGATGTAAGATTCACATGCTATGTAACGTAGTAATATTCTAATATTCTAATATTCATCAATATTAATGAATCATTTAAAGCTATATTACAACTAGTTTATTGTCCCAAGCATATAGTGCCAACTATTATGTACAATAGCAATAATTGGCAGCTTTATTCCTTGCATTTGTGTGAGTGAACCTGTATGAAAAATGTAGTATCTGAAATCAATCCAAACATATCTATCGTAGGATGCAGAAGGAAGCAGCATTTGCTATCTGCTTAGACACAAATGGTTATCTCAACTCTTCTATTTCAAACTGCAACACGTTCATCTAATTTTATATAATTACGCATGAAAGCACCCATTCCTAACTACACATTACATCAAAATAAACAAATACGTGTTGTAATGTCACAAGCTCCAGCTTTCTATTTTCCTATTGCATAGAAAACACGGGCATAAGGGGAGGAGTTTGCATTACAAAATTTTGTTCTTGGCCTTCTTATTCTCCCCATGGACTTCTATGATTAAATGAATGAATTGTGAAAACTACATCTGAAGAGCTTAACAGTTATATACAATGCCTATATTCTGCACCCCTCAGCAATCTGCCTGATGGTATAAAGTTTCTCCTAGAATGACAGTGCTGAATTCAAGTTCTTAGTTATCAAATGCACTAGCTCCTTATTCTGCTTTCCTTGTAAATAGGTGGAGGTGCATTAGTACTCGGACAGGAGCAAGATCAAAGAGGAGAAGGCTTTAATCCAGCTGAATCTTTCGTTGGCTCAATTAGCCAGCTAAACATTTGGGGCTATGCTCTGCCTCCTGAACAGGTAATATATTGAATCTAATTCGGTTTTACTGAAAGTTCTGTTTTATTAAATCTGTCTGCTATGGGACAAACAGTATTGGAGTATAGGTGCCAACAACCAATTTTTAGCTATATGAATTATATAAAACTAAAACTAAATACAGAATAATCAGTAAATCCATTTATGAAGATTCTTCAAAGGGATGTGTTCATGGTGAACATTCCAAACAGAAAAGAACAAGGATGGGCCTTTTTGTTTTATTTTCCTTTTCATGATGCATTCAGTTGTACATTCACCTGAATGTACAACTGTGAATGTAGGTGGGTGAATGTAGTGAATGTAGGTGGGTTTCAGCAGGTTCTGGAGAACCAGTAGCGGAAATTTTGAGTAGTTCGGAGAACCGGTAGTAAAAATTCTG
>JANHZT010006683.1:319076-329678 GCA_032468215.1 Stegonotus admiraltiensis | reverse complement strand
CTGAAGTCTGTGTCTGTCTTGTTGGGTTGCAGAACCAAACCAGACAGTTATAGAGGTGCAGATGAGACTCAATAATTCCTCTGTAGAACTGTATCAGCAGCTTCTTGGGCAATTTGAGCTTTCTGAGTTGGCGCAGAAAGAACATTATTTGTTGTGCTTTTTTGATTACGTTTTTGATGTTAGGTGTCGATTTTAGGTCTTGAGATATGGTAGAACCTAGAAATTTGAAGGTCTCTACTGTTTATACTGTGTTGTCTAGTATTGTAAGAGTACGGGAGGTAGTATGGGAAAGTTTCTCCCAGTGGTGGGTTACAAGTAATTTAACAACTGGTTCTCTGCCCTAATTATTTCTTTCAACGATCAGTTTGCCAAACTGCTCAGAAAGTTAACAACTGGCTCTCCTGAAGTGGTGCAAACTGGCTGAATCCCACCACTGGTTTCTCCTAAAGTCCACCACCATTTCTATGGTTTTCAGTGTGTTCAGTTCCAGATTGTTCTGAGTGCACCACGAGGCTAGTTGTTCAACCTCCCATCTACATGCGGATTCATCATTGTCTTGAATGAGACTGATCACTGTTGTGTCATCTGCGAACTTCAGTAGTTTAACAGATGGATCATTTGAGATGCAGTCATTGGTATATAGAAAGAAGTGGAGAGAGCACACAGCCTTGTGGGGCCCCTGTGTTAATTGTAAAGGTATCTGATGTGATTCTGCTTAGTTTCACCTGCTGCTTCCTGTCTGTTAGGAAGCTTATGATCCACTTGTGTGTTCAGATACCGCTAGCTGATTTAAGTTAGAAGAACTTACTACACCAAATAAAATCATGAAGTAGCAGGGGTCATTACAGAGCCACTCTCAGTAAGCTTTGAGATCTCCTGGGGGAGTAGTGAGGTCCCAGAAGATTAGAGAAGAGTAAATTTCATCCCCATCTTCAATAGGTGGAAGAAGGAGAATCTGGGAAATACTGTTATTTTGATGTCTATACTGAGCAAGATTAGTTCTTCTCAGTCTGTCAAGGTAAACTAAGAAACTAATAACATATAGGTCAGGACTACTAAAAATACTAAAAAGCAGAGACATCACCCTGCCAACAAAAGTGCGTATAGTCAAGGCTATGGTTTTCCCAGTTGCAATGTATGGCTGTGCAAGCTGGAACTTAAGAAAGGCTGAGTGCCAGAAAATTGAGGCCTTTGAACTATGGTCCTGGAGAGGACTCCTGTGAGTTGGACTGCAAGGTGATCAAACCGGTCAGTCCTAGAGGAGATCAATGCTGACTGCTCTTTAGAAGGACAGGTCCTGAAGATGAAACTCAAATACTTTGGCCACCTAATGAGAAGGAAGGACTCACTGAAGAGCCTAATGTTGGGAAAGATTGAGGGCAAAAGAAGACGGGGTCGACAGATTGAGGTGGCTGGATGGAGTCACTGAAGCAGTTGGTGTGAGCTTAAATGGATTCTGGGGGATGGTAGAGGACAAGAAGGCCTGGTGTAACGTTGTTCATGGGGTCACGATGGGTCGGACACGACTTCGTGTCTAACAACAACAGGATTACTTTTTTTGTAACAGGTATAATAACAAAATCTAGCAAGTCTGGATGTCCTTCCCCCCCCACCACCACTTCATGTAAACTAGGAAGGGGCTTTCTCAAGCTACTTTCCTGGCGCAGGCTCTAATTCCTCTTATCTGACCATTACCTTGATAGCAGCTCTTCATCCTATACTTCTTTCTGAATGTGATACCAACTGAGATACATTAAACCTGTTCCTTTAGGGATTTTAAATATCCCTAAGGATTCCTGTTTTTCATAGGGCTTTGGAGAAGGGGTTTATTGAGATCCTAAAGGCTTTATCTGCAATAATTGTATAACTTTTACTGTACCAATTTAATGACCTGGTTATTTTTATTGCTATTTCTAGTTTTTTATTGGCATTCCTTTGTTTGGAGATTTTTAAAAAATTGATTTTATGTTTATTTATATTTTAAGTCCATGTTGATTAATGGATGTGGTCTTTAAGTTGTTCTTCTTCTAAGGACAATTTATAAATAATTTAAATGCATTACCACTACTTATGAAATGCAATACCATACAACAGATCATTTTGCTTAATACAACCACTCTAAAATATTTCTACTCCACCTGTAGCAATAATTTGTTAACAATGTGATTTAGATGCTCAGTTCACATGATAATTGTTAATCATTTATCCTTCTGTGCAGGAGTAGGTTCTACTTACCTTTACTACCGGTTCGCAGCAGGAGTGTGCACTTCTGCGCATGCGCAGATCACCCATGATGACGGCATAGCGGGTAGGCAGCGCCTCCTGCCCGTGTTTACTACCGGTTCTATAGAACCGGACAGAACCAGGAACAACCTACCACTGCTTCTGTGGAACAACCTCTCATGGTTTGATAATTCTGAACTGTATCCATTAAAACAGTGGCTAAGATAGATAGAATTATAGTTTACATCTTACTCTTCTGAAAAGTAATGTTTGACAAAAGTCACTGAAAGGCAAAGTACAATAAAGGCATAAGGCAAACATAATTAACAGGTCTTAATGGTTATCATCCAGTTGTACTTACGTCCATCGTTATGAAATGTTTTGAAAGGCTGATAAAGAACTTTATTGTCCAGCCTCCCTCCAGTGTTTGGCTCACTTCTGTTTGCTTACTGACCAAATTGTTCTATAGAGGATGCTATTTCCTCTGTTCTCCATCTGACCTTGGCGCACTTAACAGGAAAAAAATACTTGTGTGCAAATGCTGTTTGTCAACTTTAGTTCGACATTTAATACGACCATTCCTCAGGATGTACTAGATAAGCTGCGCCTTTTATGCTTCAATACGCCTTTGTGCAACTGGATTCTTGATTTTTTCACTGACAGGCCCTAGTATGTGCAAGTTGGGACTAATATTTCTACCATGTTCTTAAGCACAGGTTCTTCTCAGGGCTGCATCCTAAGTCTGCTGTAGTTCTCTATCTGACCCATGACTGTTGCACAAGTTTTGCTACAACCATATTATGAAGCTTGCAGATGATACAACAGTGGTGAGTCTTATTCAGGATGATGAGGGTGATTACCCGGAGGAGGTAGAGGAGTTGATGAACTAGTGTTCACTGGAAAAAGTGACAATAAAGGTTATATCCTATCATATCCTGTCCTACCCTACCCTCTTAATTACTTCTTAGCACCTAGAATTCATTTAGTCTGGTAGATCACATATACCAATAGTAGCTAAAACATTTGCAATACATCCCATGGTGAACAATCTTTGGATTGGCTTGATGAACTCTGTTTTTCATTTATTGCTTCTATGTCCTTTTTTTAGAGCCAACTTAATGGTAGACAGGGGGTAATTTTACATTTGTTTTCATAGAATTCATTAACATTTTTCTCTCTGAATCAGCACTTGTTTCTGTGTTTCTCCCCAGAAATAATACCTGATTTTCACACAGACAAAATACACCAAGATTTATTTGATAAGGAAATTATCCAGCATTTCTGAGAGCGTATTTAGATATGGGTTTGGTTTTGTTCCTTCTCATACTGGGAAAATTATCCTCAAAGCTTCTGTGGCCACCCTATGGAATGTGGCTTCTGGTTTCAAACCACAGGGTTAATCAGATCATGGGCATTCAGTAAAAGCTTAGCATTGCAGGTATTGCCATCCCACATTTAATTAAATTACTTTGGGAATTTTTTGTGACTATGTACGTTAGCTGAGTCATCTGTGAACTGCTAGAATTTGAGGGGGGGGTTGTGAACATTGCATAAGGTGCCTTTGGAAAGAAAGGAAGAAGCCAGCAGACAAAAGCATGTCCCATTTGAGTAATTTGGCATACCAGTATTACACATGGACAATTTCTAACTCAAATGGCTAAAGTACTGGGAGGAAGGGAAACGGGAAATTCAGTTCACTGATGCTGGAGTTCTTTCCACACCATCCTTGGGACCCAGTCTCCTTAATAAGCTCTCCCGAGTCCTTTACCTGACATGGATCTGTCCAGCTCCTCTTCCTTTAGCAGAAAAACAACTACGGTAATCACTGAAATCATTGTGATATTGAAACAAAATCAATAGATTTCTAGATTTTGAAAGAAAAATTGAGGTCAATTATTTATATCTGCCTGCTTCTCCAAACTACAATTAGAACTAAGGAAACAGTGGCAAAATTAATCATGCTTGTGCGCATGCTAAAATATACCTCTTTCAATTTAAAAATAATTAAATTTCTATTTTTGTGAGGTGGGGGAATAACTACCGGTATACAGTTAGCATGCCAACAGCTGTAGCAAAATCCTATCTGAGAAATGTGGAGGTAAATATTTTGATAATATTCATGTAACTTCAACTTCTGACAGCAATATAGATCTTGACATTCTATCTGTATATTTATCCCCCACTTTAGTTTATACTATAAACTAGTATTCTCCAGGAATATTGGACTACAAATACAATAAACCCCAAACAGCAGTCAAAGGTTATTGGACTGTATTATGGAAGTTGAAGTCAGATAATTGGAGTGTTTCTGTAATGCTTCTAGAATACTTCAAGGAAATCAGTTCTGCAATGCTTCTAAAGAACGTCAAGGAATTTGGATGGAAAGTACTCAGCAAAGGCAAGGTTGATATAATAACTATCACTTAATTTTTAAAAGGTAAAGTAAGGCCTAGGCTTGTAGACAAATTTAGTCACGTTTTTTATGGTGTGCAAGGAAGTAAGTCATCAAAGCATCTAATAATTAAACTACATGACACAATTAAAGATGCAGGAGAGTACATTAATATTAAATAGCAATTTAAGCCATTTAAGGAATATTAATTACAAGCATTCAAGGAATATTAATTAATTAATATGTATACCACCCGACTTCTTATCTCTTGTATGGCAGTGGTAGTATGGGAACAGTATATAAAAAGCTGTTCAGCTCTCTGTGGAAAATTTCATGACAACCTAACTTTGGAATCTCTGCCCCTAAAAACTCCTTGCCAGCTGTTTGGCAGCTGTCAAGTTGTCTGCTTGCTGGTTGGTTGATTTAAAGTATAGCCAGTTCAAAACTGACTCAGATATTTCACAAAATAAAAATAATTGCATAAAATAATGTAAATGTACAAAATAATTGCAAATAAAATAAGTATCCACCTCAAAAACAAGCACAAAGATTAAAGTACAACTGAAACTGTCTTTTCTACTGACTGTAGTTTCTTAATTGTTTTCACAAATAGCTCCATAAGAGTTTGTTACAGTTCTCTAAGTGACAAAAAGAACATAAATCACTGTAACTAGGGCTTCCTAATCCAGATAGGCTCACTAGTTAACCATCTTGCTTAGCAACAGGAATTCTGGTCCCAATTGTGGTTGTAAGTTGAGGACTACTTGTACGGCTTTAAAGCTGAAATCTTTTGGGCATTCTGAAAGTACTTGAGAATTTCCCAAGCAAGCCAGCTGTTACATGATTTGGTAAGGTCTGGAACTCATATACAACATGGGAACTAGATGAGATTGCTCCATGTTTGCTCATGCTGGGGAGAGAAGGAACACTCCAGAAATGTTGATACTAAAATAATCTGGCTCTATTCCAGTTCCTCTTAGCTCTGGAAAGGGTCACACTCCCCAAAGATTTGCAATGAGTTTTTTCCTGAACTTTGTTCTGTGCTAGGTCCTTGTCACCATGCTTTTACAATTCCTGCCTTTTGGATCCAGAAGTCCTTACAATTGTAACATTACACACTTTGCCTGGGTTTGCCTTGAAAACTTCCCACAACTGGATTTTTTATTCCAAATAAAGCAGCATGGATAATGCAGGTGAGCCACTGTAGTGATGCAACACTTATGATACAGTTGCTACATCAGATATCAATGTTTGAGTCTAATCCAAAACGTTGGTGGTAAACTATGAAGATCTACATGGTTCAGCTCCCACTTATCTTCAGGACCATCTTCTCCCAGTTAAGAAGGGAATGCCTAGAGTCCCCACCTAAGCAATTAAGGAATGGAAGCTAGGAGATAACCCTTTTTAACGATGCCCCCAATACAGAACTCCAGAGATTCATCTGAACGTTGCTCAGTTGGCTTTTCATGAAGTAAGAAAAATGGCTCAATTCCAGCAAGTGTTCAGGTACAGTAGTGGTAATGAACCCTCTCTTTCTTGTTGATTTTTGATTCTAGCTTTACATTTTTAAGGTAATGAAAATGAACATTTGATATTTTTTATTACGTATTTTATCATTGTAAGCACTTTGTCTTTGCAATTGTGCGGGATATATTGTTCTGTTGTAATAACAAACTGATGAGAGAGGGAGTTCATAACCCACATCTCAGCACAAACAGGAAAACCAAAATGGTTTTTCTGAGCAACATGCAGAAAATAGTATCCAAATGCAATAAATTAACATCAGTGGAATTATTTTCATATATATTTTTCTAACAGCATACATGTTCATTTCAATTTCTTCCACATGGCAGAGATTTTTAAAAGCTCTTAATAGTAGTCTCGTGCCCAGATGTTTAAACTCCTGTAAGGCATTACTTATCTAAAGTAATTAAAAAGTGGGTGCATTCATCCAGGAAACACATATTTCTTCCGCTTCATACCCAAATGATGAACAGGGAATGTAGGCATTATTTGGTTATGTAACACTGACAGAAATTGTGTCTTACACCAAGCTCTTTTCTTAGAATTACCAGGCTTACTGTAAACTAAGGTGCCTGCCTTAACATAGGAAGTAAAACTATGGGGGAAATGCAGAAATTTTATGTAGCCAATTCACTTGAAAATAGGTTAATCTACAAGGTTTTGTATATAACCAGTGAATATATGTGCATTAGTCCCAAACACAAATACTTTAGATTTGAACACATTTTCAGAAACCTCACTTTTAACATTAGGAAATATCCAAGCATCCAACCTTCCAACTGTGGGATGAGATGTAACAATATTGCCCAGATAGCTGCTCCTTGCCCTTCCTCCCACACAGATGTATTCAGGTCCAACAGCTACAACAGCAATTTCCACAAAATCTGTGTGTTCTGCATGCTTCCCTATACTTTTTCATTATTGTTGTTCTATTTATATCTGAACTTTCTTAAAAGTTGATGTTCTAGATGCAAACAAGAAACATATTTATCTTTGGCAGCACTTGACCGATTGTGCCTGAACTCTAAAGCTAAGCAGGGCTGGACTTCACTGATAAGTATTTGGAAAGGAGAAGTGCACCAAGAGTACTGCAGACTGCAAACTCAACACATCCCAGGAAAAAGCCAATGGCAAAGTACTTCTGTGTGGTTGCCAAAACTTCCCAGCATGGTTGTATCCTTGTTATAAGGAACTGACCTTAAGGTGAAGCTATCTTTACTCTTTTTCGCTGTCTGTCCATGAAGTCATTAGAATTCAACTTCAAGAGACTCTGTATTTCTAAAACACTTCAAGGTGGCTTCATTTCACCCCCAAAATTATTTTCTAGGAGGTGCTTAACAGACTACAAATATCAAAACAATTCAGACATAATCAAAGCAAAAAAAATAATTATAGTACCCAAAAGATAATTCCTCAACAATAACAACAGACTATTCAGATTCCACAAACTTTCCAAACCCCATGCTTGGGAGAAGTTCCAGCTCTTAAGTCCTTTCTGTAAGGTCAGCAGCATTCAGACGAATCCAATCTCACACATGGCAAAGCCTAGTGTCATGAGAGAAAAGGGGCTTGCTAGATGGCATTCTTAAATCAACAGGAACCAGAACCATCCCTCCTGCTGTATCTAATAGGGAGAGGGAAAATTGAGAGAGATGGCCCCTCCAATATCCTGGCTCCATGCCACAAAGCACTATATAGTGAAATCAGCACCTTGAATTGGATCCAGAAGCTATCGAGAGCCAGTGCAGCTCACAAAACAACTTGAAACACCATAATTTGCCTATGCCACTGTATTCTGGAATAAGTGCAGATTCTTTATGTTCTTTAAGGGCACATAGAAAGCTGTGCAAAAGCCCTCCTTGCCATGGCTGCCACTGTTCCTCAAAAGGAAATCATGAGACCATGAAAATCCTCAAATTGTTTTATCTGTTTAGTTTGGATACTGCAACTATCTAGAGCTGGATGGATAATCACCAGGCCACCTTAAAACATTAAATCAGCCTTCCATCCTTTCTAAGGTGGGTAAAATGAGGACCCAGATTGTGGGGGCAATAAGCTGACTTTGTATAAATATACAGAAGTATGAAGGCTATTGCTTAACGCATTGTAAGCCTGAGTCTCCAGAGAAGGGCGGCATATAAATCAAAGCAAAAAAAAATTACTATTTGGTTAGGACTGAGCTGAAACCTGTTCCTTCCCATCCAGATCCACAATCTCCACCCCCCTGAACAGGGCTTTCACAGCAGCGCTTGGCCAACTTGAGGCAGAGAGGTACAACTAAGTATAATCTAAGCTCATGTGTCTTTCTGATCCCATAAAGTTTTTTTCTGTCTGGCAGCTGAGTCTAATTTATTTTCAACTTCTGATGCAATTCAACTGGAAATACACCACCTGTGGGTTTTCTGATTTTATTTTTATCCTTCATTATTTTTTTTAAAAAAATGTTTATTTAATACTCTTTCCTTCTATTTTCCCCACAACAACCCTGAAAGGTGAGTTGGGCTGAGAGTATCTGGTCCAAGGTCACCCAGTTGGCCTTCATGGCTAAGGAAAGACTAGAACTCATGTCTCCAGCTTGCTAGTCTGGTGCTTTCACCATTACAGAAAAATAACCCAGTTTTCCAACAGATCTGCAGGAGCCTTGAGACATTTCTGGGGAGCTGCTTTTTAATTGGTAGGAATGTTTTTCTGCAGTTTCTCAGCAATTCCCTGGTTGTTTTTTTTTTAAATAATAGAGGGTTAAAGCTTTGGTGGGGCAAGTCAGCAGCCATTCCACTGTGAGTGATGCTAAGCACCAAGTTGCAGTTTGAGGATACATTGAAGATATTTTTTTTCTATTGTCCCGTTGGTCATCTAGATTCTAGAAGGGGCAGTGACTACCTTTCCTGGCCTTCTTTGCATTTCGAGGTCAGAGACCACCAGCCAGCTCAAAAGATTTTTTTTAGGAGTTAGCGAGTGAAAGCATCGATGGTGCAGAAAGGGTCCAATTAAACTGAGCTGCTCACTAAAGCTTATGCCTTTAACAGAATCTGTTAGAGAAAGTGGTACCAGACTCCCAATCCGTATGGATTATAGGAACGGTATCCAGATAGAAGATCAAATGCCCTTTTAAAAAATAACAGGAAGAGGCAATGAACACAGACCAAGAAACAAGAGTATCATTTCAAAGCACACAAAAGAAACGAAAATGCACATGCATTTAAAACGCTAAACCGAGAAGGAAAATAACGTCCGTATTTTAATATGTGCGCGACATCAGAAGTTTCTAACTGCAGGTTCATAAAATTGCAGCCCATTGCACCGAGAGATCGGTTTGCTGACTGCATTTACCTGCTTTAACATTACCAAACCTCTCCCCGACCTTGCAGGCTGATGCAACACAGTCTGCACACACTCCCGTCCACTCACATCTTCTTAACTTCGGAGAAGCAGGAAACTAACAATTTAGAGCTAACGAAGAATGACAAGACTGCCCCATTCACCCTTCCGCGCCGCCGCCCTCGATTTCTACTTGAGCTCCGTTCCATTCTGGAACCTTCCCGGAGCGAGAACCATCGACTCGTGCCTGCACAACAACGTGGGAGAAACAAGCGTCGGCAGAGGAACGTGCCTTCCCTTCCATATATGGTCACGACCGGAAGAGCGCCCGTCACGCCGTCGGCTCCTAATGCCTCTGCGAGCTGCTGAACGTCATGGCGCTGTGACGTATCCTGCGGAACACCCTAGAAACCAAACAATAAACACGAGCAGGCGCAGTAGGAAGCGGGCCGAAGTTGTAGAAGTAAAAGTTCAACGCGATGGCCAGGAGTTATATGAAGTCACGCAAACTTTCAAGACTTTTTACTTTTACTTTTGCCTTGCTGCTTTCATTTGAAGTTGAGGAATTCCCTCCCTCTTCCTCCCACCATCGAAGGAGCCAGAGAATTCCATTGTTGTTACAAGTTCATTTTTCTTACAATCAGAGCAGGAAGGGCAGAGCTGGTTTGAGAAATTCATTCATCTATTCTCATCCATTTTCAGTCAATCTTTTTTTGATTTCCACTTCTCTGAAGATTGCCCTATCACTGAGCTTCTATAGGAAGAACATAAGATATATGGGATATACTGTATTTAATTCATGTACAAGCTTGATTTTTCATATTATGAATGATGTGGTCAGAAAAATAGCTATATTGCCCCCATGAAAAAAGCCCTTATCCAATACTTCAGATCAGTATGCATTTCACTCTATGCATTTCAATTCCCAGGATTCTGCAACCAGTATTGGGAAGTTGAAAAACACTGCCTCGGGTATAGAAGGAGAGCAGAGCAACTAGTGTTGCTGAGACCTCCTGCTCTTTTTCTATCAAGTGATAGAAGGAGCCTTGGTGGCACAGCGGACTAAAGTGCTGTTAAAGTAGCACTTAGCTGCCAGCTGCCTGCAATTACTGTGAGTTCAAATCTCACCAGGCTCAAGGTTGACT
>JANHZT010006683.1:306266-318976 GCA_032468215.1 Stegonotus admiraltiensis | reverse complement strand
GTGGGACTCGAACTTGCAGTAATTACAAGCAGCAGATGTTAATAACAGACTTCCAGTCTGTTGAGCCACCAGAGCTCAACAGACTGGTTTGTCAGAGTATTAATTAATTTGTCAGAGTATTAATTTTGTGAAATTTCTGGACATCTTTTCTAAGGGTTCCAACCATCCATGCCCTCTTCTATTTCCTTCCCTAAATTCTGTTTTTCTTCATTCTGATTGTCAACACTCTATCATTATTTAGCTTATCCAATAATAATATGCTATAACCAATTTCAAACCCATTCATATTCACCACACAGCTCTTCTACACTTAACAATGCAGAGGCTTGCTCATTATTTTGGGAGCCTAACTACCATACCTTATGCTCATTAAGAACAATTGCATTTTTCAAGCCAAGATCTGTACTAAGCATATTGTTATCTACCTTTTATTTCTCAGTAAGTCCTACATAGACAGTTCTTTTGGCACTCACCACCTGAGTTTGTAATTGGAAGAGTGATCTGGCACACAGGTGTATTAAGAAACAAGACATACACTAAAAAGTGTGGTTATCTTTCTAAACTGATTATACCTTGTTACAGTTTTTCTGATCAAAAATAGAACTGTAATTTAGCATGGGAAATATCTGAACAATTACTGAAACTCTCCCCATTGAACCTTTTCCCCAATGAACAACTATTTTTTCCCTTTACTTCTTATATTTCATTTCTGGTGACAAATGAAGGACATGAGGCAGAGGAAAATGAAACACTGCGTAGATGTAGGAAACAATGAAGATGAAAGAACAAAGTCAGATATGTTCAGGGAGAGGGAAATAAACAGGAAGTGTGATGTGATGAAACTGTACTTATCTGAACAGAAATAATCACAAGGCTAAAGGAAATTTGTTGCTATATAATGGTTACCTATCCTTATTAAACCAATGTTCTTTACTAATAGTGCAACCGATAAGTGTAGAAACTCAGAATATGTGCAGCTATACACATTTACTTGGAAATATGTTCTACTTAAACAAGAGCATGGTTTCCTATGTTGTGTGATTAGAATTTTGTACTGTCTTAGCCTTAGCACATGTTGAAGCAACAGGATTATTAAAGCAGCAACATGTTTATGATGAAAGGGCAGGATAGGGGATATGTAGCCAAAGGATTGGTTAATACTAATTTAATACTAATATTGTTTATTAGCCTCAATCCTTTTGAGGAAAGCAAAGATTTAAGTATGTATTAAATGTATTAAATTATCTCCCAGTTAATTTCAACCCCTTCTCAGATCAGTGTTATTGTAAAGAAACCAAAGAGCCTTTCTAGCATTCAACTTAAATGCTTTTATTGACAGGATCTTGAACAGTAAGCAAACAATGCTTAAGTGTCATTCAAATTCACTTTTCCACATTTCAACCTCAAGGTAGAAAAAAATAAATATAAATATTCATAAATAAATTAAAAACACAATAAAACGTTTTCATGGAAAACTTATGTCAAACCATTCAGACCACTTCAACGATGTATGATCAGTTAAAGTTACAATGGACATTAATGAACAAAGAACTATAGTACGTGGACAACATAGCTATTCATTAATCTAGAAAATGAAATTGTCTTTTTCGCAGTAGACAATTGCTAAGTGATCAAAACACAATATTGCCTGGAACACAGTAGTTATTGTTAATCAGCTGCACTAGATACCCAGCACCATATCAAAATTCCAATCATTAAACCAACAGATTAATTAGCTAATGCTAGTGAATAGTAAGGAGGGAAGGGAGTCACCAACCCAGCCATGTTGAACATGCTATGAAACTGCTAGTTCTCATGGGTGGGGACAAGACAGATTCCATGCGATTTGCTACATCTCTGGAAGAAGAATCGGGCCTTGTGAGAGGCTGCGAAGAGGTCCTTCAGCAAAGTCATTTCACTCCAGATAGGCTGCCCGTACCTCACGCCAGCATGGAGGCGCTTCGTCTTCCCCAGGCCTTGGGACTCCGAGAGTGGCTCCTTTGCGGCCTAAGGCCCCATGCAGGAACAGCAGCGGCGGCGGCAGCAATAGCGACAGCGGCGGCGGCGGCAAGACGGAGTAGGAACGATGATTTCACCCAGCCCCGCGATTATTGCTCGGGGACTCAGTCCCTTCACAAAGCTAGCAAAGTAGGGGAGCTGAGGGAGTCGGAAGAGGGCTCGTTGCTGCTACTTCCTTTCCTATGAGCCGCTGCGCAGCTGGGGAAAGAATCGGTCTCCGGGTAAGTGAAGACGAAGGAGGAGGTGTAGGTGCTGGGGCAGGGCGTGCAGGTCACCACCGGAGTGCAAAGGGGCTCCAGATCCGCGGTGACCGCTGGCCCCAGGGGCTCCCAGTCCGCGGCGTAAAAGGAAGAAGAGCCGGACAGATCCATGTCGGGTACAGAGCGCGGCGTCCCGCGGACGGAGCGGGTGAAGAAGTCGTCGAAAGGCTCGGCCTTCAGCTCCAAGCCACTGCTCTCCTTGGCGGGCTCTGCCCGGGTCGGCTCCGGCAGAAGCGGGAGGGCGAAAGCCGCCTCTTCGGACTCGGGAGAGCTGGCCACGGGCGCATCGGCTAACAGATCCAGGGAAGAGACCGCCAGCTCTTCCGAGAACTGTAACTCCTCGGGGATCTTGCAGGCAGGGCGGTGAGCGGCCAGCACGAATTCCAGCTTCTCCTTCTCTTTGAGCAGGTTGGCGATTTCTGTCTGGAGCGCGGACTTCTCCTCCTCCAGTTGGTCGGTTTCCTGCGGACACACAGAAGGGGAGGGACCAGTCAGTCAGCTCTTGGACGGAAAAAGAGCCGAGGACAGGGAGGCAGGGGCATAGGGAGCTCAGCTGGCGAGCTCTAGCCGGGGATACTCACCGCTTGCAGGGTATCGGTCAGCTCCCTTCTCCGGTTGCGGCATTTAGCGGCTGCCATCTTGTTCCTTTCTCTCCGAATCCTCCTTTTCTCCTCCTCTTCTGGCGTCAGCTATGGAGAGAGAACAGCATGCCCGTCAGTACTAGTACCGGAGCCCGGAAAATGCTTGTTCTTCCTTTACCTCCGCTTCAAGGCTCAGCTATGAAATGCAAGTCTTACAGGCTGCTCAGTAGAGCCAAACGAACCAAAGTATTCTTAAGGGGCAGACCCATCTCCTAGCAGAATTATTTCGGACCTTCGTGCAACTGCCCTCCCCTTCCTAAGGAACAGTCAACTACGGGCTAAATATGCTTTCTTTCTCGCCAAGTGTAAACCTAACCCATAAGCCAGGACTTCCCCTCTCAATTGCTTGTCAGGCAAAAGGTAACGTACACACCTGTTCAACTTTGCCCCTTCTGCCAATGCTTTGCCCTCTGTTTCCAGTCGTCTTGACTATTCCAGCTCTTGGGTATACACCAGTTTGAGAAGCAGCGAGCCCATAGGGATGGGTGCGATTCTGCGAAGGGGCCACCGAAGAGCTCAGAGTTGGTTGGACCATCCATTGCAAGTCAGGACTTGTGGAGATGGCAGTCACCGTAGGGACAAAGTTAGTGCTGGAGGCAGCTAGGTCCGTGCAGAAATCCTAAAAGACATAAACCAGGAAACTTAATTTAACAAAAAAAACCGGGAGAGGCGAGGGCAGGGAGAAAGATACGACGCAAACTGTGACTGCATTCTTGCCCAAGAGGATGGTGGGTTATTTTGAGCTCGGCCTGCAGTCCCTTGAGCTGCATTAATCGGACGCTGTTAACACCATCACCGAGCTACACATGAACAGGGGCTTGTTAAAAATATCTCTGACGTCCGAGCTGACGCAAACGTCGCTCCGGAGTCTCCTGAATGAAGTCGCGTTTTATCAATGAAATTGTTTTACGCACCCACTGCTAAACACGTCTGCCGGATTCAGGTCCCACCCCACTCCGTTAATCTACAGCATTTAAGAGGAGCCGAAATCAGAACCTCCCCCCCTCCCCCCCTCCCCCCCATAAGCCCTATGAGAAGTGACAAATCGTCCCTATGAGAAGGGACAAGAAATTGTAAAATACCAAATATCATAAAGAAAAAGGCATGCATCGCGTGCCGGTCAGATCAAGTATTTTGAGTCCCGGTCCGCTTTCATTAAATGTTATTGCCGGACCCGACAGGAATTGGCCACCGGACCCGAGAGCAATAGAGAAACAGTCAAGTTCTTCCTACCCCAACCCACCCCCGGCCCAAGTCACTGTCCCTGTTCCTCACCTGTGGGTTAACAGGCGAGCCCATGCTGGAGAACGAGTCCGCGGGAGAAGGATAGTAGGTGAGACTGTCCCCCGCCGGGGAAGCACTACTGCAGCGGGAGGAAGAGGCGTCGTAGTCAGCGGTGAAGCCTTGGAACATCATGTCGGAGAACCTGGGATTATTATACAAACCCTTCAGGGTGGTATATCTATCCCAGATTAAAATCCGAATGGAGTGGCTCTTGAGGCGAAGAGGTTACTTGTAAACTCCAGTTAGTTCCGTGCCTTAGCTCCTTCGAACACTGCTTAATTCTGTCCTGGAGTAAAGCGGTACCTCCGCCTTTTATTATTGTGAATGAACCGACGTCACAAGGAGGAGCGTAGTAGGGATCACGATTCTATTCTATCTAGGTGATCCAAAATTGTATGATAACATCAGAATTTCTCTCAACGTAATCCAGAAGCCCTCCCTATTGGATTACGATGCTTCTATAAGAAGATTCGCGAGAGGTCTCGACTTTTAAAAGTCTAGGAAGTCTTCAGATCAACCTAGCTTGGGGATCCAACTGACGTACATATCCTTATATGGCATATAACATCCTGTGCAGGGGTGTGACTGACGGGAACCGCTCGAGGGCTGTGGCCAAATGGGATGGGGCGTGTTTGTGGTAACGGCAGGGGGAGTAAAAGTAATAGCCGCAGCAAACGGATTATGCATGCAGAATTGTGTCCATTTAGTTCTGACCAGACACTGACATGACATGACGCTTTAAAGAAACAGAACTTTAATTGTCTATTTAGCTCATGACCTCCACGAGAAGAAACACTGAAGCCTTTGCTAAGATTGAGCTGAGGCCGAATTATTCCTCTCGAAAGATTTCTAAATCGCTGAACTTTATGTACAGTATTTGTTTTCTCAAAATTAGCATAGTTTTTACATAATACAGACCTGTCTACAAGATTCTCCCTTTCCCTGCTGGAGGAGAGGAATGTAGTATACGGCTAAGGCTAAGATTAGGATAAGAATTAAGTTGAAATGTTGGATAATTTTTCACTCGATTTTTTTTTAAATCATATAAGTTTTGGAATTCCATATTCAGTCAACACTGAAAAATAGCTATGCTGGAAAATGTTTGCTCTTATGAACAGTCATTTATGTTCTGGGTTTATAGCAGTTTTCATCATTCTCCATTTATAACTTCAGACATCAACAGATAGTCCTTCACACAAAGCTTTTGCTCTATCCTACATATTCCAGATTATTTCTAGTCTGGGGCTAAACTTGCAAGGGTTCAATAAAAATATATAACTGAGGAATCTTGGGCTGGTCACAGACTCTCAGTCCAACTTAACTCACATATTATTGTCGTGAAGAGTCTTGTATTGTGCTGAGCACATACAAATACAAATATTAATACTAGTGATACAGCAATATTTTCAAATCCATAGTTATTTAGGTAAATTTAAAAACATGTTTACAATCAATACTTTAGGATCAACAACTAACAATCATTATACTTCTAAACCAAAATTCAGTAAGAATATGTACCACAGACAACTTACATTAGTTCATTTGTTACAGGGATTAAGTTATTGGTAAACTGATTACAGCTATTTTTATTTTTAACATCAACATTATAGTAATTTTTTATTAAAAAATACAATCCTATATATGCTTAAAGTTGAATAATTCCTACCTACTTACTTCCTAATAAGGAACATAATTTGAAACTATTTTGTATATGAAATATTCTTAAGGATAAAGTTTCACTTGGTATTTAAAATAGTTTACCTATCTATATGCCAATAGGTTTTTTAAATCACTCTTTTGCATTGTTGTTTAAAAACATGTTTTCACCTACATGCTATATAGAAAGTATAATAGAAGAGCAGCATGTAGCTCAGTGATGAGATCAGTGTAAGATGTCTTTCTAGCTAGTGGGCGAAAGGTTATCAAAGAGAAGATACACAGTCTTTACAGCCAATTGTAGATTTATGTCAACAGTCATGTCATGTTCATCTCTTTCATAATACTAGGATTAGTTCTCATGAAAGATTAATTTTCATATTACAGAGGTTGTTTGGGTTCATGCAAAGGAACATCATTGGCTCCACTCTATGCAGTTACAAAACATTCACTTCAGCAGTGTCAGCATTTTACTGTGTAGTAATAATAATGCACTAAAATGCAGAAAAAGAAACTGTTAGCATGTGAATAGTTTATTCAGAAAAGTATTAAAGTGTATAACTCACTGATTTTGAAACTGTTTCAAAATTGTCTGTGAGTTTACCTTTACCCTCTGCAAATAAAATACAGTTCACCTGAGGTAGTTCTTTAGAGTGATTCACTTATGGAGACAATGTCTAGCCAATGTGTTGGCTTCTGTAAGCCCCAAAATACATAGAGGGTTTCAGTTGAGGAAATGAGTCTTTCAGAAACAAGCTCCATTTCAGAGCTCAAAGTATAGCACTTTTTTTGTGGCCAGAGTTCCTCACTTATAGATTGTTTCATCTTCATGTTTCATTTTACTGTAAACATAAGACAAGATCAAGACCAAAGTACTTGAATGGGTGAGCTCCAACTTTCTGCCTGTTTTCTCAATTAGCCACCAAAAAAAAGAAGAGTTAAGATAATACTGTCTATTTTACTTTGAAGGTAGTGGAATTCACTCACTAGGAAGTCCTGATTGCAAGCAGATTTGAAAATGTCAACAGATTAATCAGCAAATGATTTAGAAGTTGTGTTTCTATTGGGGTACTCAGGTTTCACATTGTATGTTTCACATACATCACATTTTCGCACATAGGGTTAGTAATTCTGCTATATGATCTGTTTCTATAACGTGAGCTAATTTTTATCACTTTATTGTGCTGCTATACATTCCTGGTTTAGGGTTTTAAACATTTGTATAATATTGATAATTCAGGTTATTACCATGGGAACCTTTTTATTGTGATTACAGATAATTTCCGTTTCTCAACCGAATTATTTCTGGATGAAGTTCTGGATTAGAAGCAATAGCAAACACGGATGGTATGTATGGAAAAGACAGCCTAATGTTCCTTAACGTTGACGGGAAAGGGCGGAGGGGCGGGGTATGGACAACCATCCTGCACGTTTAAGATCAATATAATCACGAGACATTAAATCATACAAAGGCGCTTTCTAGAAGAGCTGACTTGATCAACTTCCTTCAATTCTTCAAAACGCCAGCCAACTTTGGCGATTTATTGTTAACAGAAGATCCCAGAAATTATGCATCGTCGGGGAAGACTGAGAGGTGTTCAATTCTGCCCCCAGCGGGCGCGAGGATATTTGGGAAGTAGCCATGGAGCTGCGGTAACAAGCCGCGGAGATTTCTCCTTTCCCGGAGTTGGAGTTTGTTATGATCCTACTGTTTGTTGCAGGGGAAGCCCAGAACCACCCACCGTCTTGCAGAGTTGACAGACAGGCCGGGACTGGAGCCAGCTCGCTCTCGCTCGCCGTGGGAGCCAATAAGGAGAAGACCTCGGGGCCACGGCGGGGAAAGCGGCGGGATGAGCCTGGCGCTGTCGCGTGTTTACAGCAACAGAAAGAGCCCACCTCCCGAGCAGTTTCTAGGCAGAGGAGGAGCTTCGCGCCGCCGCAGCCGGCTGCGATTCCTGCTGCCTGAGCTCATAGGCCAAATGCAGAAGCTGATGTTACCATGTGGCCGCCGCTGAACGAAGCATTTGGGCTATGGAAGCGAAGGGAATTGGGCCAACTATTTCCAGGTTTCCTCGTCACAGCCTGTGACAGAAGCCTTGGAGTGGAGCGATTCTCCCCTTGGGCGGGGCTTGAAGTCCTGGGCCCGCGATCCAGTTTCTCGCTTCCCAGATGACTTAAATTAGATCAGACCCTCAGGCGGCTGCGGTTAACTTCAAACTGTGACCGAAAGAAATGGAATGACTCCTGCTTTGTGCAGTTAGTTATTTTGCTTATTCGCAGGCACACATTATCAGCTGGAGCACCCGAGCCTTTTTTTTCACCCGGAGAAAAACAACTGTCTAGAATCGAAACGCGCTTATTAGATACTTCAAATTTCTCTGAGAGCTCCAGGCGGCTAATAAACCGTTTAGTTTTACAGATACCTCTTAGATAACACACTGACTACCAGCTTCAGGCAGCAAATTTCAAGTGTCATAAAAGGGCAGCAACGTATAATTTAACACGTTATTGTTAAGGAAAAATAATACTTGTGGATGTTCTCCCCCTTGGCTGTCTTTGATTAGTGCAGTGACCTGGCATGTCTTTTCTCCATCGTTTATAGTCTAAACTCCCATTAAATTTTATTTCCCTTGAGAGACCTGTCTTTATAATAATTGATAGGGATACATTGTAGAGAAGCACGACTTACCGGAAATTGATATTTAGAATCCTCTCCTATGCATTTTTTAAAAAAATATCCCACATTAAGAAGTGATCACTATCCAACAATACTATGCATCTTAAGACTAAATACTTATGCTGAAAGCAGGCTTTACAGTAAGCTTATCCTATTCAATAATAGACCTGATTGAATTATTTGATCTCAAAACTCAGAGCTGATGCTTGGACACAATGGAATTGTTTTGCTTTGGTCAGTAAAATCAGTATTTGATTAAAATATTGTAATCTCATACTCCAGTGTGCAAAGAATTGGAAATGTACACAATAGTCCATATGAAAGCTTATATTACAGATAGCAATTTATTTAAAATTAAGATGCCTATTAAAATAAAAGTTGGCTGGTGATTTGAAATGATACACTCAAATATTATTCTCCCTTGATACCCACTTTAAAGCAATAATACAGATAGAGCAGCAGCAAGCATTTTCGGTGTTTAAGAAGTTGCTTTCCTAGTTGGACTAAGAAAATATTTCAATTCACAATGATGTGTCCAAATTTATATCTCATGGATGAATTACATTTTCAGGCCTTTTTGAAATATATTCCTAGCTAGAAGCTTTCTGGATACATGACCACTTTATTCTAGATGCATATATTGTGGAGTTGTGTTTTCCTCATAACACTGCTGCACACATTTATATTATATCTGCGTACAACAAGCAAAAAAAGAAGTATATTATCAAATGAAAAACAGTACTGCAACAGTGAGCTGCACCCATATTTGCCTCTTGAAGCATTGCAAACACTCAAATCTATGGTCTTGTTGTATAGATTCGGAAGTGTTTCCTAGTAGGAAATAGTACGAGCTCTAGTATACTGTGTTTGCTGAATACAAAAGAAGACTTGCCTTGGTACACAGACCAAATAAAGATGCTAGATAATAAATGTGACGAAGATATAAGTCGTGGAGTTGGAGTTCCATTCGCATCCTTCAGTCTCAAAAGACTATGGTATCATGCTCTGGAAAGAGGTCCTAAAACAGTATCTAGTGTGACTAAAAAGTCCAATTCGAGAGTGGCAATCCCTTCCACATTGAGGGCAGATACATTCTGTCCCCTGCCCAGCCCCCAGATTTTGCTGGTTCCAGGACTGCCTCTTTGCCTCAGCCTGCCGAACAAGTGTTTCTTCGAATTGGAGAAGGCCATGCTGTGTCTTTAGCCTCCAAGCTGAACGATCAGAGGTCAAGGTTTCTCAGTTGTTAATGTCCATTCCCAGGGCCTTTAGGTCCCTCTTGCAGATATCCTTATATCGCAGCTGTGGTCTCCCTCTGAGGTGCTTTCCCTGCAAGATATAACTTGTGGAGTTGGAGTAACATGCAGGCATTGGACATAATTAATGGTATTTCTTGGTTCAGAATGAAGGTGACTATGCTCTGATGGCTGTAACATGCACATTGCTTTTTGTTTCCAATATTGGAGCGTGGACATACAATATATGCAACTTTCATGCTTCCCAAATCTCTAGCTGAATTCTACTCCAGGAAAAATTAGGCAGGACCATACATAGGTCTATGATTCTTCTTTTACTGCCACTTGGACATGATTTATAAGCCGATTGTTGAGAAATTTTACCTCCTGCATTAATCTCAAACAGTAAAGTGGACTATGATCTCTAGTCATTTAGACACTGCAATGGATAGATTAATATGATAAAACTTGTTTCAAAGCATTTGCAGAAGATATAAAGACACCAAAAGTCACAAAGTTGTCAAAATTATGCCTACATTAATCTGCAGCTTGGCCTGGAAGCTCTCCAGAATCAGATTGTCTTTACAGAACAATCTAGATCAGCAGTCACCAACTGGTGGTCCATGAGAAAAGTTTGGTGGTCTGCAGAAAAATTATTTGCATTTTTTATATTGCACTAAATCAGGGATCCTCAGACTATGGTCCCTGTGCCAGATACGTGCAATGAACGCTTGTGTTACTGCAAAAAGTCTCCCCATTCGGGTCTTTTTGTGCAGATTGGAGTGTGGCAGTAATTCTGACTAGGGGTCTGCTTCAGCCTCCTGGTACGGGGCTTTGGGCAAAGGCTGGAGGGAAGTGCCGCTGGTGGAGATGAGCCGGAGGGCCAGTGGGACAGCATCATGGCCTGGAGCCGGCTGACCATCTCAGTCTGCTGAGCCTCCAGGTGCTGGTATCTGGCCTTGCACTCCTGCAGGTCTTCCCTCTGCTTGGAAAGCCTATGCTTATAGTCCTCAGTGAGGTGCTTCTGCTGAGCCTCCTTCTCGGTCAGATCCAATTTGAACTGAGCCAGCTGTTTGCCAACTCTTTCTCATGGTGGCTGCTTAGCTCCAACAACTGCTTCCTGTTGGGGCCCTAAGGAGCCCGGGTAGGCAGGCAAGGAGTGGTTGGGAGGGGAGGCGAGTAGAGGCCGGCAAGGTGCCCCTCGACGTGAGTGACATCAAGTTGGCCATGCCCACCCAGTCACATGCCCACCTAGCCACGCCCACGCAGCCAGTCATTAATCAGATCATATTAGTGGTCCACAGGACTTAAAATTATGAATTTAGTGGTCCCTGAGATCCGAAAGGTTGGTGATCCCTGATCTAGATGTATGACATAGTACAAAATTAAGATAGATAATGAATGTAGAGATGATGACTAAAGGCTTTAAGAACATCGGTTTCCATGTACAAATGTCACTTAGTAGTAGTACAAATATTTCAGTTGTTCGCCAATTCTTAGCCATTACTTAGGAGTATGGTGGCCTCTGTGGTTAGGATGCTGGGTTGGAGGTTAGCAAGCCCACATTCGAGACCTGAGTGCTGCTGTGGGGCTGGGTGAGTTCTTGTCCTTCACTCCAGCTCCTGCTGGGACAAGAAAGAATTTCTCAACTGGGTGTCCTCCAAGTAACACTGGCTAATCCTTTCAACCCAGAAGCACCTCATTATCAATGACACCCTCAGTGCTTTTTGACACAAGTGTGATGCCAGTCATTACTTACTGGTTTTGTCATTTTAAAGTGCATCTAGCATACCTCTGAAGTATTCACAATCAGAGGAGTCCATTATCATCATAGTTGGGAAATAAAGCAAAACCATGTTTGGTAAAGCCAGTTTTGGAAAGCTGGATTGGGCAATTTCTATACTTGGAGACAAGTACAGGTCTCAGCAGGCCTGTCTTATGTCTAGAAAATGAGAGATTTTTACTTATCCTTCATGTTCCAGAAGAAGAGAATCCAATGAAGATAATTGCCTGAGAATCCCACAAATCCTAATCATTACTGTAACAGTTGTCATAGGATTAATTTAACAATTTAAAATTACTTACTAATTTATTTTGCCTTCGATAGACCTTTTTCCTTCTGTGGTGTAAATCTGAACAGTTTTCAAGCTCTACAAAAACATTTCAAAACTGAGTTGAAACCTTTAGAACAATTCAGTTTTATCATGTTCCTACACTACCATTTTGCTTTTTCAGTATGTTCCTAATCTAGGAAATAAATAATACATGAAGAAATTTCCAAGACTTTTCTTGATTCATCAGATTAATTTGGCATGTCTGCCCACCAAGTGGGAAATTAATAAAGACTAAACTTTGCCTAAATATTTTCTAGCAAAGACTGGGAATATATAGCTCTCCTGTATCCATAATTGCATTGTCAGTCACATGTCACTCATCCACAGTAGAAAAGCAGGATGTGGGCAGTCAAATTACAGTTAATACACTTCCTTCTTATGATAGGCAAGGAAAACTGAAGTGTGTGTTTACAGGTGACAGCTGTTCTATGCCAAACCTGTAGCTGTGGCTGGCAAAGTCTAGAATTATCACATAAAGTTCTGTTGAAGCAAGCTCTGTGTAAAGATGCATATCTATCACTGTCATAGTAAGTAGATTCCAACATATACTTCTAAAATTGATCGGGACATTTAACATAAAATACTATGAGAGAATGACTTATACTAATTTGTGCATTGTTTTACATTAGGAGCTGCTTAACGTATTATAGTATAGGTAATCCTTGATTTATGAATATTTGTTTAATGGCAGTTCAAAGTTACAACAACATTGGGAAAAGTTATCTCAAAGTTATCTCAACATCTGCTGCTTGCAATTACTGCAAGTTCAAATGTCACCAGGCTCAAGGTCGACTCAGCCTTCTATCCTTTCTAAGGTGGGTAAAATG